>ML345621.1:13364-49750 GCA_005239505.1 Nicotiana paniculata | reverse complement strand
AACATAACTATAGAATCCAGGACAAAACTTCAGCACATAGAGTGCTGATATTTTTACAAATGATCTAATTAAATTTAGCATTTCTGCTGAAGTTTTTCAGAAAGCTCATGAGGACAAAACTATTGAATGCAGGACAAAGCTTCTGCATATTGAGTGCTGATGTTTTTACAATTTAACTAATTAACTTCAGCATCTTCTGTTGAAGTTTTTCAAAAAGCTCATGGCAACATAACTATAGAATCCAGGACAAAACTTCAGCATATAGAGTGCTGAAGTTTTTACAAATGAACTAATTAACTTCAGCATTTCTGCTGATGTTTTTCAAAAAGGTCATGACGACAAAACTATAGGATGCAGGACAAAGCTTCAACATATTGAGTGCTGAAGTTTTAACAATTTAACTAATTAACTTCAGCATCTTCTGCTGACGTTTTTCAAAAAGCTCATCACAACATAACTATAGAATCCACGACAAAATTTCAGCATATAGAGTGCTGAAGTTTTTATAAATATACTAATTAACTTCAGCATTTCTGCTGAAGTTTTTCAAAAAGTTCATGACGACAAAACTATAGAATGCAGGACAAATCTTCAGCATATTGACTGCTGAAGTTTTTACAATTTAACTAATTAACTTTAACATCTTTTGTCGAAGTTTTTCAAAAAGCTCATGACAACATAACTATAGAATGCAAGACAAAGCTTCAGCATATTGACTGCTGATGTTTTTACAATTTAACTAATTAACTTCAGAATCTTCTGCTGAAGTTTTTCAATAAGCTCATGACAACATAACTATAGAATACAGGACAAAACTTCAGCATATAGAGTGCTGATGTTTTTACAAATGAACTAATTAAATCTAACATTTCTGCTGAAGTTTTTCAGAAAGCTCATGACGACAAAACTATAGAATGCAGGTCAAAGATACTGCATATTGAGTGCTGATATTTTTACACCTTAACTAATTAACTTCAGCATCTTCTTCTGAAGTTTTTCAAAAAGCTCATGGCAGCATAACTATAGAATCCAGGACAAAACTTCAGCATAAAGAGTGCTGAAGTTTTTACAAATGAACTAATTAACTTCAACATTTCTGCTGAAGTTCTTCAAAAAGGTCATGACGACAAAACTATACAATGCAGGACAAAGCTTCAACATATTGAGTGGTGATGTTTTTTACAATTTAACTAATTAACTTCAGCATCTTCTGCTGATGTTTTTCAAAAAGCTCATGAAAACATAACTATAGAATCCAGGACAAAACTTCAGCATATAGAGTGCTGATGTTTTTACAAATGAACTAATTAAATTTAGCATTTCTGCTGATGTTTTTCAAAAGGCTCATGACGACAAAACTATAGAATGCATGACAAAGCTTCAACATATTGAGTGCTGAAGTTTTTACAATTTAACTAATTAACTTGAGCATCTTCCGCTGAAGTTTTTCAAAAAGCTCATGGCAACATAACTATAAAATCCAGGACAAAACTTCAACATATATAGTACTGAAGTTTTTACAAATGAAATAATTAACTTTAGCATTTCTACTGAATTTTTTCAAAAAGGTCATGACGTCAAAACTATAGAATGCAGGACAAAGCTTCAACATATTGAGTGCTGAAATTTTCACAATTTAACTAATTAACTTCAGCATCTTCCGCTGAAGCTTTTCAAAAAGCTCACGACAACATAACTATAGAATCCAGGATAAACCTTCAGAATATAGAGTGCTGAAGTTTTTACAAATGAACTAATTAAATTTAGAATTTCTGGTGAAGTTTTTCAAAAAGCTCATGACGACAAAACTATAGAATGCAAGACAAAACTTCAGCATATTGACTGCTGATGTTTTTACAATTTAACTAATTAACTTCAGAATCTTCTGATGAAGTTTTTCAAAAAGCTCATGACAACATAACTATAGAATCCAGGACAAAACTTCGACATATAGAGTGCTGAAGTTTTTACAAATGAACTAATTAACTTCAACATTTCTGTTGAAGTTTTTCAAAAAGGTCATGGCGACAAAACTATAGAATGCAGGACAAAGCTTCAACATATTAAGTGCTGATGTTTTTACAATTTAACTAATTAACTTCAGCATCTTCTGCTGATGTTTTTCAAAAAGCTCATGACAACATAATTATAGAATCCAGGACAAAACTTCAGCATATAGAGTGCTGATGTTTTTACAAATGAACTAATTAAATTTAGCATTTCTGCTGAAGTTTTTCAGAAAGCTCATGACGACAAAACTATAGAATGCAGGACAAAGCTTCTGCATATTGAGTGCTAAAGTTTTTACAATTTAAGTAATTAACTTCAGCATCTTCTGTTGAAGTTATTCAAAAAGCTCATGGCAACATAACTATTGAATCCAGGACAAAACTTCAGCATAAATAGTGCTGAAGTTTTTACAAATGAACTAATTAACTTCAGCATTTCTGCTGAAGTTTTTCAAAAAGGTCATGACGACAAAACTATACAATGCAGGACAAAGCTTCCACATATTGAGTGCTGATGTTTTTACAATTTAACTAATTAACTTCAGCATCTTCTGCTAAAGTTTTTAAAAAAGCTCATGGCAACATAACTATAGAATCCTTGACAAAACTTCAGCATATATAGTGCTGAAGGTTTTACAAATGAACTAATTAACTTCAGCATTTCTGCTGAAGTTTTTCAAAAAGGTCATGACGACAAAACTATACAATGCAGGACAAAGTTTCAACATATTGAGTGCTAATGTTTTTACAATTTAACTAATTAACTTCAGCATCTTCTGCTGAAGTTTTTCAAAAATCTCATGGCAACATAACTATAGAATCCAGGACAAAACTTCAGCATATAGAGTGCTGATGTTTCTACAAATAAACTAATTAACTTCAGCATTTCTGCTGAAGTTTTTTTAAAAAACTCATGACGACAAAACTATAGAATGCATGACAAAGCTTCAGCATATAGAGTGCTGAAGTTTTTACAATTTAACTAATTAACTTCAACATCTTCTACTGAAGTTTTTTAAAAAGCTCATGACAACATAACTATAGAACCCAGTACAAAACTTCAGCATATAGAGTGCTGATGTTTTTACAAATGAACTAATTAACTTTAGCATTTCTGCTGAAGTTTTTCAGAAAGCTCATGGATATTTTTGTATTTTTTTAACTTTATACTTATCTTTTTCACATTTATTAGCTACTTTTTGTCTTTTATCACCTACTTATATTACATTTATATTGATTATCTAAAAATTTATGCGGCTCAAGTTATTTTTTTTAATATAGAAAAACTGTGAACATGTTGAAGACCACCTACTTGTTTTACCACCTACTTATCTTGTTACATTGAATTTCTCTGAACGAAAAATAGTAAAACAGACCTCAAAAGTTACTTTTACATTTATAGATGCGAAATTGATTAGGTGCACTCTTTTGCTATATTAACAATCTCTTCAGTTGAAAATTTCATAGTCATCCATAGACTTCTATGATATTTCTTTAAATTTATATTAATTCTTAGCCTTTTAGCTTTTTTTAAAGAAAGAATTTCTAGTGCAAGGGGAAGTAGGAAGCTTACAATGGATGAAATTATGCAGAAGTGTGAGAGTTTCAAGTCTGATTGGAACAGTAACGTACCATTGTGTAATTTTATGCATAAGTGGGATCAAATAAAGGCCGATTGGGAAAGAATCAGACCAGGTTTATTGCCGATGAATAATTCCAGGATAGGATTAACCTTGAACTTAGTTGTCAAGGTTATTAAACCTTATTTGACAAGGTTGTCCAATAGTTTGATTGCTTTATGTTTCCCATCTGGGACGACTATGCCAAGCTACAAAACAACCTGAAGAGTCTTCCTTCTCTTATGGACAGAGTAATAGTTGAACAAAATCAGTTTCGTCATGAATTCAACAAGTTGAACATTGATCTCATTGGACTTTGTGGTCTTTTTCCCGAGTATCCTATAGTTATCTCCGTTTCTGATGATGACGAGATATTTCGAGAAATTGATGAGTACTGTTCTGATAATGGAGATGATGCTTAGTTTTGTAATCCTTTCTTTATGTTTTTATTCTGCTTTGTTTTGTCAATGTTGACGATGGCCTTGTTTTGTTAATGTTTTGTGTTGTTATATAAATGAAAATATTTGTTATATTTTTGTGTATAATTTTTTCAAATTTTGAAGGCTGAAGTTAGCTTACCTGAAGTTAGCGTGTATATGTTAGAAACTTGAACTTTTTATGCTCAAGTTATTTAGTTCATTTTCTATAACTTCAGTCTAAAGATGCTTAAGTTTTTTGTCTGTACGTGCGTGTGTGTGTGTGTGTGTGTGTGTTAAGGATATGTATTTCACATACAGTTTTTTCTTGCTGAAGTCATTGCGTACTTTTTTAAAATGCAACCAAACCTGTAAGCCTGCGCAAAAAAAAAGAGTGGTTTGTACTTCATCAATATATATAAGAGTGCAAGAGATTTTTTTTTATTCCCGTGAAAACAATCACATTTGAAATATATCATACAATAATGAAAGTCTAAACTCAGACCAAGAATTATTGAACGTTGGAGTATTTTTCAGCGTGTTTCTTGGAATATGGATGAGGTGCTGGAGAATATAAGCAAGTTGTTCTGTTATGCCTAATTTGTTTACATCGACTGCATTTGGTAGACTTCAATGGTATTGATTCAGTCGCAGGGATATGCCTCTTCTTTTGTCTTCTTCCTTGTAAAATCTCTTCATCGGGAGGTTTTGTGATCTCAGATTCTACATTTTGTGGAATATCCCATGATTTTTGATCTCCCACGTTATTCACATGTCCTTCATATATTTTGAACCATGTTTCCTTAGATTACTATTTTGAGTAGTAATCAGCTTTTTGCAAATATTTCATATTAATAGCAGCAATAACATAGGCTAAGCACTGCCTTCCATCTATATGGGACTAAGCCCTGTCCTGAAATGTTGCCGAGACTAAGCACTGTCTCTCCGACACTATCTATTTTCTCTTCTTTCGGGCTAAGCTCTTCCCTCAAATTCATACAAGACTAAGCCCTGTGTTGTCGCCCCTAGCATCATGTCTTTGCTTATCATGGGCTGAAATATCTCCAACTTGTCCAAAGGAGTCATTCTCTAATGGAATCATCCTCATAGCCGAAAGACACCATGTCATGGACTGAGGATCTCTCACATTTGCATATCATTATTCAAAGGCGTCATGGTTCGGAGGCATCATTTTCATGGCCCGAGAACACCATTTCATGGCCTGCAAATCTCGCACTAAATAACTCATGAACCAGGACATCATGGGCTAAGGACGTCATCCTCAACCGTCCAAAGACAATTCTCATGGTCTGAAGGGAATATGCATAATGTTTAAATTTCCGCACAAATATATGCTCGTAGTATCTCTTTACTTGCTGGTGACCCGATAAGCAACCGCTACCCCAACAGGAGCAATCCCGCTCCGGTTCTTTCAAATTATCTCAAACCTGACCGCTCATCATAACCATTTTTTCACCTATTCCAAAACCTTGTGTCCGTTCTTGTGGTTACTTCATCGGTATATTCCGCCTATGAATTCAGAACTACACACGGCCTGATTCTTGTAAGACCAGGGATATGTAGCTAGCTCAGAAACCAGAGTGCAGCCTAAATCTCTCAATCCATCTCGCTCGATCAAAATTGGCCATCATATCTTTACCCGACAACTCTTTTCATCCTTCCGGGGTAAAGAGGGGCAGCTGTTGATACCCAATTTTTCCCTATGATATTTTCAAAATTGCATATATACCTTCAAAACTATGCATTAGCATCAATTAATATTTTTTCATAATTTCTGCATTTTTAAGGGTTTTAATTAATTTAATTTATCCCAGTATTTTTATTTATATAACTAATCATTAAATGCATTACAAATGACTTTGTAACAATTTCATGGCTTAATTTTGCTACTTATATTTATACTGAGCCTAATTGTTTTATAAATAGCCAAATTTAGATTTTTGGGTTATAGCTGCAATAATTTTGCAATAATAGCCCATGCATGCATTATTAGATTATCTCACAAAAAATAGCTTCTTATATTTTTATAATGTTGAGTAATTATTTTAAATCATTTTTATGCATGAAAATCATTTGTATAATCTATTAATTAATTTTTATAAAATTTTGTTTTGCCAATTAATTGGGTATTTAACAAATATCCCTTTTATTCCTTCTATTTTTTAGGACCTAACCCATTAAACTAGCACAAACCCCTTAATACACCAGCCCAATTCACCCCAAGCCCAACATATACCTGCCCGACCCAGTAGCCTCGTTTAATCGTGGTCGTTGATCTTTTAGATCAATGTCCACAGCCTTAACTACCATTTTAATTCACCAACAACCCTAACCCCCTTCATTCTTTCCCTTCTTCCGTCATCATTTCCCCCCCCCCCTCCATTCTCTCTCGACCACCCCCTAAACCCTAATCACCGTCACCGGCAAAACACCCGTCTATGGAGTGTCTATGTGTTTTCCGGCCCTTACCAGCCTTCTACACCCTCTGGTTGTTAGTTACATGGGTCTCAAGAAGATTCAACTTGACTTTTTGGCCGAAATTTGTTTACAGGCCTATCTAGGGCCATTCTCGTTTGTGAGTACTGATTTTCTCCCGGTTTTAGTTTGAATCTATGGCTTTTAATCGAGTTTCTTTCATCTCTGTTTTTTTGAAAACCCTAGTTTTACGAACGCTTGAATCTAATAAGATCTTTGTAGATCTGAAATGATTCGAGTATTAGTTGGTGTTTTTCCTCATAAATCTTTTGTTTTCCTAATGTTAATCCGATTCCATTATCTTTGCTGAAATTAGGGTTTATCCCAGATTTTCTTCAAAAGTTTTTTTTTACTTTCAAGTGTTTAAAGTAATGATTTCTTTACTAGCTTGATTGATTCTCTTGTGTATGCTTAAACCTTAGTTGTTTCTGTTTGTGACACTGATCTCTGCAATTTTCTTCCCGTTATTTGTTTATTTCTGTCAACCCAATGTACTGCTTGATTTCTATTAAGGATTTGAATCAGTTTTCCTGTTAAAACAAGTATTCCTTGGGATTTTTTACTTAATTAGGGATTTGAACCAATTTTTCCCGTTAAAATCAGTATTCTTTGGGATTTTTACTTACTTTCCTTATTTGTGGCCTTTAATTTAGTGTTACTTGCCTTATTCTGACTGATTAGTTAATAAATAGTCAATAAGTGGTTTGTTACCTTATTTAAGTCCCAATCAGGGCTGGAAATAGATTCTCTTTGTACTAATATGACCTTCCCGGATCTGTTTGTGCAAATTAATTGGGATTAGCCCCAATTAATTGATTGATTATATTTACTTTATTTACTTACCTCCCTAAGTGCTACATATGCGTTCTCATTCTGATTCTTCAGAGACGGACAATAGTTCACAGAAAACACACACTCACGCACATACTTTTCTCTCACTCTCTACTACTTGTGCTCATTGCTTGTCTAGCTGGCTGAAACCCAAGGCTAGGCTGTTGAATCTCGGTTACTCTACCTTCTGTTTTCTTCCTTTAACCGGTATGTTTCTACTCCTAATGTCGTTCATTATACTATGAAGTTCAAATCTGTGTGCTTCATGTTGCTTTACTTCTGTTAAGCCCATGTCTCTTCTGTACTAGTTTAACTAATACATGTTTAACTCTGTGTCCTTTCCTGTTACTGTCTTCATCAACATGTTTACTCCTGTTTAAGTTTCATTCTTCCTATTTATTGATTCAACCAACATGTTTACTTTTGTTGATCACTTTAATTAACATGTTTACTTCTGTGTTCAAATTCTAATCTTTCCTGTTTATTGTTACATGTTTACTTTTGTGTTTAAGGTTCAATCTTCCCTGTTTATCGCCTTAAGCCAGCATATTTACTTTGTGTTTCAGAATCCTATTTTCTGTCTAATTGACTTCAATTGGTATGACCAATTCCGATGTTCCCAACTCTTGTTCCCTTTTTGTGTATTTGTTTGTTCTCAGCATGTTGTATGCTCACCTAAGGTTAACTAATTGACAAACTGAAGTTGAATCTAGGAAATGTCATGTTTTTGTGACCCAGCTGTTGTTTGTTGAACCTTCCTTTAAAAGGTATTCAACATGTTTTTCACCCCTGATAATTTTTCCTAAACTATTGCTACTCCTGAAGTATTTTCACTCCTAAATATTTTACCTCTATACTGCCTTATCAACTACGTCAAGCACTCTTACTTCTATTCTTAGATTACTTAAGTTGTGCCCCTCTAGTGTGTGTACTTCCTAGGAATCCTTTAGATTCCTCCAAACTCTGGCACACTGCGGTTGGCTCTTCCACACTGCACAAAAACTGTTTTCTTTAAAGGATCTTTGGTGTGAGCATTTCCCTGGGTCCCGGAGGCCTTTGGGAACTTCGACACACTAGGATACCTCTATTGAACATTATGAGACTATGGCACCTTAAACTGTTTGAAGGCCTGGTATTTCCATGTTCACTTTGGGCATATTCAGGCTCCCTATAACATATCTTTTATTTATATATAATGGTCTATAATAATGATCCTTGTAAACAGATATTGGGATATTAGTAAAAGGGGAGGGATTTTCATATAATTTTTTGTGGGGCCATTTGGGTAGAAATCATGCTTTAGGATTACTGTGACTATTTGCTTGCATTAGGAAGCATGCTCTTAGGATTATTTGTCATAGGCATCATGTTGTTTGTTCTAAAACTTCTGCTTTTCTAAAAGATGTTGCATACATCATGCCTTCTTAGAAATCCTGTCACTAGGTTGTTATTAATTCTGCCTAATAATCATGTTCATAAAGTTCTCCTGTGTGCATTAGAAAACATGTTTTAGAACTTTATTGCACTTGCCCGAATGCTACGCCTATGTCGAGATAGTATAAAAGGCAGTCGCAACACCTAGATATCATTTTTATAGAGATAAATGTATACAATCAGTTCTATAATGTTCAACACCTAGACATCATGCCTATAGGACACCTTGAACTCAAGCTGCCTGTTTAAAATCGCTTATTAGTATTAAGATTCTGATTAACGTTTAGATATCATGTTTGGAGGACATCTCGAATCCACGAATAGGCAAGCTTGTAGGGTAATTGAAATCTTGCAAATGGTAAAATTGTGCTTTGTTTAATTTTTTGTGAACTGCCCAGATTCAGCAAGTCCTAAAATAATTAGGCAAACGGATTAGGTTTCTATCACTTTTCCTTAACATAATGCTGCATATTCTCTGCTTGTCATGCTCACCAAGATATCTCATTCTATGACTTCTCTGAAACATTTGAAATCTTGTTGTTTGAGATGTGCTAATTATCTGTTTATTTGTAGAGGTAAACATGAGTCCCCTTAATTGTTCTTTACTTGACATTCATTTATGTTCTTTATTGTCGCTTATATTCTTGAGGAGAGTCTTGAACTGCCTAAACTAGAGGACCTAAAAACCAATAGGGCCATAAGGAAAGGGCGGGTAATGCACACATAGAGTTCGTCTAATTAAAAACGCTTATAACCGCTAAGGGGAGGGTAATTGGGTAGTAAAGGATATGATGACCTGTGCGATAATGCCACGTGTAACCCTTCTAGTTGAGGAAGGTTTACCGGGTATTTCATAGATGTGATCCTATAGGATAATAAACCTAGGCACTCCCTTATTCTTGTTTCTAATAATCTTTATGTGCTTAAATTGTTTTATTTTCTTAATGACTAATTCACAAAGTGAGTTTGGCCGGGACCCACCGTGGTGGACCTCGAGGGGTTCCTTACACCTTTCCCTCAAGGTAATTTCAAGCCCTTACCCAATCTCTAGTAACGCAAATCGGTTTATATGAGTTACTTGTATTAGGTTCCCTAACGCACCTTAAATCCGTTAGGTGGCGACTCTTCAATTTCCATACCCCTTTCCCAAAAGGAAACGAGTTGCCCCACAGCATGTCAAAACCCAGACTCCTCAAGGAAAAAGGGGGCGCGACACATCTAGTGTGAGGACTGACTAGGAGTCCATGACACTCCTCCAAACTCTGACGCACTAGGGCTGGCCTTTCCAATTTTGTTCACAAAACTGTTTCCTTTAAAGGTTTTCTGGTGAGAGCATTGCCCGGGGTCCTTGAGACCCTTGGGAACTTTGACACACCAGGACACCATCTTGTGTACTGTGAGATATTGGCACACTTCAAACTTGGTTAAAGGCCTGGTTTTCCAGGTTTACATTTGGGCCTATCCAGGCTCCCTATAATATAGCTGTATTCATTCTGCAATTCATTTTATAGTTGGTCTGTAATAATTATTCTTGTAAAAATAGATATTGGGGATATTAGTAAAATTTGATGGACTTTTATATACTTGAATATGTACGCAGAGTTGCACTAAGAAACAAATTTGCAAGATTTCTAAAGTTGTTGATGCTCAAGTATATAATTTCAATAAGTTAAAATTTTAAAGTCCTAATTAAGCTAAGTATACATGCTAACATTTAGGATAGCTTTGTCTAATCACAGGAAAACATTGAGACATGGTATTACGGCAAAATTCAATTAATCATGTGGAATCCAAGGAATGCAAGACACACCAGCAGACAAGTTATCAAAGGACATCAATGACTGTAACGACCCAGTCATTTTTAGCTCTAACGTGTCATTCGGTAGTTGAGGTCGTGAGCAGCTTTGTTTCAGGTATTATGACTCGTAGGCATGGTCGGAACTGAGTTTCTGGAAGTTCGGAGTCAATTTGGAAAGAAAATTCTCATTTTGGGAGCGTTAAGTTGGAAGAATTGACTAGGATTGGATTTTCAAGTAAACGACCTCAGGATAAGGCTTCGAAGGTTTCAGCAGGTTTGTACGATGATTTCGGACTTGGGCCTATGTTCGAATCGGGTTTTGGATGACCCGGGAGCATTTCGACGCAAATTGTAGAAGGTAGCATTTTAGAAGATATTTCATAAGTCTGGGTTGAAGTGCATTTAAGTGTTTTTGATGTCCGTTTGGGATTCCGAGTATGGGATTAGATCCGTATAGTGATTCTGGAGTTGGGAGCGCGATCGGAAATTAATTCGGAGGTTCGAAAGTCATTTTGAAGTCATTTCGCTAAAGATAGAAATTTGAAGGTTTTTGAGAAGTTTGACCGAGAGTTTGAGTTTTTGATATCGGGGTCGGATTTCAATTCCAAAAGTAGGAGCAGGTCCATAATGTCAAATAGACTTGTGTGCAAAATTTGAGGTCAATCGGACGTTATTTGCTAGGTTTCGGCATCGAATGTAGAAGTTTCATGTTCTAAAGTTCATTAAGCTTGAATTGGGGTGTGATTCATGATTTCGACGTTGTTTGATGTGCTTTGAGGCCTCGAGCGAGTTTGTATCATGTTTTGGGACATGTTGGTATAATTGGTTAAGGTCCCGATGGCCTCGGGTGGATTTCGGAAGGTGAACGAAATGAATTTCAGACAAAAAAAAAAAGCAAAACTGCAGAAATATCTCATCACTTTTGGACAGCAACTGGTGCATCGGGGGGCTAATTTTAGAGGCACATATATCAAAGTCTATAAGGAATATGAAAATTTTCAAAACATAAAAGTTGTATCACTTGCATTCTAGTTTTAGAAAGTTAAACCATTCATGATTTGGACATTTGATCCGAAGGTTGTGATCGATTGGAGATGATTGGTGAAGCAGTTTCAACAGAATTTACTGATGCATGGAGCCGAATTTGGAAGCTCATATCTCGGAATATATAAAGAGTTATACGGTGTACAACCTATCAAATGAAAGATCTTCAAGTCTAATTTCTAAATATTCAAATTTTTTGTCATTTGGATACTTTTAAAAGGAGTTACGGGCGTTTTAATAGAAGGTGTACAGCAGGGGAAAATTATAATAGGATGTACAACGTGCACAACGCAAGGTACAACTCGATGAATCCTGGGCAGGTTGTTTTAAAGACGAGTTCTGGCCCATTTCTTTCATTTATTTCATTTGGCTTGGACGATTTTAGAGAACTCAAGGAGGGATTTTCACCAAGCAACACTAGGTAAGTGATTTCTTCCTTTTTTTTGAGTTAAATATGTGATTAAGGATCATTAACAATGTTTAATTAGGGAAAACCAGTGGAAAAAGGGGAAACTAGGGGTTGAGTTTAAGAGACCTTGTAGGGGTGAATTGATGGGGTCATTTGGACTCCGATTTTAGCGTTGTTTATATATACAGAATCGTGAGATGATTAGGATCATTTTGGTATAAAGTTTGTCGAGTTTCGAGGCGTGGGCCCAGGGGTCGGGTTTTGGCTAATTTCGGATTTTGTGCATAAAGTTGATATTTTTCGATTGGGCTTCATCCCTTAGCATATTTCGATGTGAAAATGTGAAATTTATAGATTTGGAGCATTCGGAAGTTGATTCGAGGGGCAAACGTGTTGCGGAGTATCTTTTCGGGCTAGTTTGTGGTAAGTAATATCTTTAAATCGTGTCCTGAAGGTATAAAACCCCGGAGTTTACATCTTTTCACAGTTTTGGAGTGACGCACACACTGGATGACGAGTGTGGGGCGTGCACAAATTGGAAATTCGGAATTTTTTTCCTTTTTAGGCAACTATTGAGTTGTGAAACCACTTTCCAAGAATATGTTTTATAGTATTACTATGTTTGTATATATTTGGGCTGTAAGCTACGTTTGGGGCCTAGTGCCGATCTGTCTTAACCCTTTGAGGCCTATTTTCCAGATATTCTTCACTTAGAAATTATTATTTTTCACTCAGTCTTTCCTACTAAATTGTTTTGACACTTAAAGTTTATTGATATTATTTCTTGAAATGAAATACAGTTTAAGGTCGAGAACATCGTTTATTTATGGCCCGAGTGGCATGTGGAGAGTGACTGACTGAGTGAGGCCAAGGGCCAATATTGTGAGGATATTGATGATATGGGAGAGGCCGAGAGCCTGAGTGATTCATGCCATGATTTTGCTTGTTTGTAGCGCTTCGGCTATATGAGCCCCTCCAGAGTGTGTACACCCCCAGTGAGTGCAGGTACCTACTGAGTGCGAGTGCCGAGTGACGAGTGATTGGGAGGCATGAGTGACTATGAGGTGCTGAGTGACTGTTATTGAGTGATGGTGAGGTGCTGAGTGATTGATTTACGAGTGATGATTTGGCCGGAGGGGCGGATTTATAATGATATTTTGGTGAGTTTTGATTATGATTCATTTCATTGTTTATACTGATATTTTGGGAATTTTACTGAGAAATACAGGAAATTATACATGCTCAAAGGATTCTTTTTACGGAAATTGGTTTTCAACTTATGTATTAAATGTATACTGTATTAATACTTTGTATCTTACTATATGTGGATTGGTGTTCTGTGCTATGTGTTTTCTTATCTTGAGACTTGATTTATTTTCATTACTACTGAGTTGGTGTACTCATCATTACTCCCTGCACCTCTGTGTACAGATCCAGGTATTGGTTCTGAGCAGTAGCCATTTGAGATCGTTCATCGTCAGCTTTGGAATTTCGAGGTAGCTGTCCAGTGTCCACATTTTCTCCATTTCCCTTCCTTCATTAATATTTAGTATTTTGTTTAGAGATAGTGTATTATGACATTAGCAGTGTTAGTAATATTCTTAGATGCTCGTGATCAGGTGACTCCAGTTTTGTGGAATAGTTTAGACTGTTAGATTCTATCATGCTTTGTTAAAGACTTAGAATATTTTATGCTTAATATTATGATTTTTGAGAAATTATATTAAAATAACTGTTTAGTTACGTCATAGTCGCTAGCCTAGTTCAACGATAGGCCCCATCACGACCAGTTAGGATTTAGGGTCGTGACAAGTTGGTATCAGAGAACTAGGTTACATAGGACTCAACGGTCATGATCAGGTTTAGTAGAGTCTTGAAGATCGGTACGGAGAAGTATGTACTTATCTTCGAGAGGCTACATAACTCTTAGGAAAAATCTCATTATCATGAACTCTGTCGTGCCATTCTATTGATTATGGAAATCTAAACTCCTTTTCTTTCATTCTCTCACAGATGGTGAGGACACGCGCTATTGATCAGGGTGACAAGACACCAGTTAGACCCACGAGAGGTCGAGGTTGCGGTCGAGGACGTGGTAGGGGTAGGGGACCAGCCCGCGCAGCAGCCGATACAGTACCAGAGGATCCCCTTACTATTCAAGATCATGTTCCCGCCGTGGGTACTCCAGTGGGAGAGGCTCATACACCGGTAGTGCCCATAGTTATTCCGAGTCTTCAGGAGACCCTGGCTCAGATCTTGACAGTATGTACTAGTTTGGCTCAGGCATTTGCTATGTCTGCTACTGTCGCTATATCTCAGGCCGGGAGAGGCACTCAGACTCCAGCTGCCCGAACACCTGAGCAGGTTGTACAGGGCTTTCAGACACCGGGGGCAGTCCCAGCCTAGCCGGTTGCTCCAGTTCAGGACTATGTGGTCCCAGTTATGCCCGAGAATGAGCAGCGCAGGCTGGAGATGTTTAGTAGACTTCAGCCTCTAAATTTCAGCGGCGCAGAGGGCGAGGATGCCCAAGGTTTTCTGGATAAGTGTAAGAGGATACTCCGTACTGCTAGGATTCTGGAGACTAGTGGGGTCTCGTTTCTTACATTTCAATTTGATGGTGCTGCCTTCACTTGGTGGGAGGCATTTAAGAGGCGTAGGCCGAGTGGTTCAGCACCCCTCACATGGCAGCAGTTCTCCACGATCTTTCTGGAGAAGTATGTTCCTCAATCCCACAGGGAGGAGCAGCGCTGATAGTTTGAGCTGCTGCGCCATGGAGAGCTATCAGTTACACAGTATGAGATGCAGTTTTTTTAGTTGGCTCGGAATCCTTCTGAGTTAGTCCCTACTGGTAGGGAGAGAATTAGGAGGTTTGTAAATGGCCTCACTTACCAGCTCCGCATTTTGATGACCAGGGAGAGGGTGTCTGGAGCCACATTCGAGCAGGTTGTTGACACTGCTTGGGATATTGAGTCAGTTCGTAAACAGGAACGAGAGGAGAGGGAGGCCAAGAGGCCTCGGGGATTAGGTAGCTTCAGTGGTGTCCCTTCCAGAGGGCAATTTCAGCACAGCAGAGGTCGCTCATTTAGACCTCCTAAGCCAGTTCACCCAGCTTATAGTGGCGCATCTTCGGGGCAGGGTCCCCGCAGCTCTCATCAGGGACCTTCATCCTTTAGTTCCCTTCCATATCAGATTTCCTACAGAGCATCATCATTCCAAGGTTCTTCTATGCATGGTTCATCCGGTAGCTATCCTGGTAGCAGGGGTTTCCCCCAAGTCCCCATCTCCAGCTCTAGGTAGTTGTTTTGAGTGTGGAGAGTTTGGAAATATGTGGAGGCAGTGTTCTCCTTGTAGTTCCTCTCAGCAGAGGGTTCAATCCTCGACATCGGCCCCAGTCACTTCATCACCTACCCAGGCAGCTTTTGGCGGTGGTCAGGCATCTATAGGATGCCCTAGAGGGGGAGGTCGAGCAGGTGTAGGTCAGCCAGGTATCTATGCACTCCCAGCGAGGCCTGATGCTATGACCTCTGATGCGGTGATTACAGGTATTATCTCCATCTATCACAGTGATGATTTGGCTTTATTTGACCCTGGTTCCACATACTCTCATGTTTCGTCATATTTTGCTCACTTTTTGAGTATGCCCCGTGAGTATGTAGCTAAGTCTGTTCATGTGTCGACTCCGGTAGGCGACACAATTTTTGTAGACCGTGTGTATTGGTCATGTGTTGTATCTATTGGGGGTCTGGAGACCCGATTGGACTTGTTGTTGCTCAGCATGGTTGATTTTGATGTGATACTGGACATGGATTGGTTATCCCCATATCCTGCTATTCTTGATTGTCACGCTAAGACCGTGACCCTGGCTATGCCCGAAGTTCTGAGAGTTGACTGGAGAGGGTCTATTGAGTTATGCGTGTGGTTTGTGCCGGTGTGTGCGGGGCATGTCAGCCTTCGTATAAATTTTATTTGGAAGCATTCAAGTGTTATGGCTTGTCAGGTGTAGGCGAATCCCGGAAGGTGTATGGTGGTATAGACCACTTCTTAAGGATTTTCATGTATGGTGATTGTGAGGATTCACTCGTGTGTTTTTATGGTTCTCTTGAATTGAGGTGAGAAAAAAAATGTTTCTATATAAGGGGTGTTCACCCTATTAGTGGTTCAGGAGTAATGATGGAATTCTTGCGCTATCTCATATTGGCATGTTAGGTGCAGTAAACAGTCTATAACTGGGAGTAAGAATCGAGATTGCAGTTCGGTGTTAACAAGGATGTCATGAGCTCGGATGACCAAGGAAACTGGTGTTGTCTTTAGTGAGTTAAATGTTTAGATTAAACTTGTGTTGTCTTCAGTGTCACCTGAGATCGGTGTTTGGTGAAAGAGGCTTTGTATCCTGGTTATGGGTTCTTGATTTGTTTTTACAGTGTCAGTATGGTCGGTGGTATGGATGTGTAGAATTGTTACATCGTGTGAAACGTCATGGGAGCGTGACCACGAGAAGATTGTATAAGTGTGAAATGTAGTCACCTGATCGATTGAAGCTTTAGACCAAGTATAAGGAAGTGCAATATTGATTATTCGAGAATTTATGCCTAGAAGGCGTTCGGTTCAGTTGGTTGTGGATTGTGGGGTGTTTGTCCGGCTATGATGGTTGTTCTTGCGTGTTATGAGAGGAAGTGGGTTATTATGGACCTATGTAAAGCTATTAGCCTAGTTCATTGTGAGTGGAATCGGCTTGAGGGTTGTGAATGGATTCAATGTGGCTGTGGGCTCCATGTGAATCAGGTGTGTTCATTCCAGTATGGCACTTCTCAAGGAGGGGCGTTGGAATATCAGATGTTTTGCCATCTTTGTCCAATATATGTAATATCATGATTGTGCCGTGTCAGTTGTGAAACGACTTGATAATCCCTCTGTGTTGAGTCTCCGTGTAGTGATGAGGTTATGTGAGCAGGAGAGCTCTTGAGATTCAGAGCATATATATCGCACCTCAGTTGTGCTCGAGTTTGGTAGCGTATGGCTCTATCGGTCTCCCCAGGATGGTATTATGCACTTAGCATGCTAGTAACTGATATTCGGTAATTTATAACGGGGAGAAATTTATCTTCGTGTATATCTTCTGGTGTGAATTTTATGATGGGATCGGGTGGCACACCGCCACGGGTATATTATTTGGATCAGGTTGCACACCGCAACACTGTAAATTGAGTACAGTTCTGTATAATTATTTTTCTTGTGTTTTACTTCCTACTTTCTGAGGAAAGTTCATATTAGTTATGTGAGTTGAGTAGTCCCTTCCTACGTCATTTCCTTATGTATCATGTTCGACTTGTGGCATATTGGCGCATTGTGGCATCGTGTGAGACTGATGGTCATGTCTGGGATTGAGCAGTTCATACTGGGTGAGACGAGATTTGTGGATCAGGGATCGTAATGAGATGATGATTTTAGTCAAGGGTAAAGATTCAATGTTTGGTTAACTTTGCAATTGGTTAGAAATTTCTACACGTCTATTCCATTGTGGTGGTATCGCCACACGAGGTACAAAACATGAATGCACACCTTTGCTGAATTTAGCACCATACACCACATATTTCATAATCCAACCACGATGACATTCCCTCAACCTTAATAGCCAGAATTTCACGAATCTGATGCTTCCAATGTTGGAAGCATCAGATTCGTGAAATTTTGGCTATGAAGGTTTGCATTGGAAGCATCAGATTCGTGAAATTTTGGCTATTAAGGTTCAGGGAATGTCATCGTGGTTGGATGATGAAATATGCGGTGTATGGTTCTAAATTCAGCAAAGGTGTGCAGTCATGTTTTGTACCTCGTGTGGTAGTTGATACGGTGTTTATATATCGAAAACAGGCCTGGTAGAGAATTTTAGGTGTTAGAACTTGGTTCTGAGCTTATTGTTTGGATAAAAGAGGATGTCTTCAGATTTGATCAAGCTCATGTATTCAACTGAGTGGTGGTAGCCTAGGTAGGTGCACGAAGTGTTAAACAGTGATTTTAGGCAACTCCAGGGCAGTTCTTAGCACGTTCGAGGACGAATGCATGTTTAAGTAGGGGGGAATGTAGCGACCCGACCGGTTGTTTTGAGCTCTAACGCGTCGTTCGGCATTTTGAGAACGTGAGCAGCTTTGTTTAAGGTATTATGACTCATAGGCATGGTCGTAATTGAGTTTCAGGAAGTTCGGAGTCAATTTGGAAAGAAATTTCTCATTCCGGGGGCCTTAAGTTGGAGAATTGACTAGGATTGGATTTTTTAGTAAACGACCTCAGAATCATGATTCGAAGGTTTCAGTAGGTTCGTATGATGATTCCTTACTTGGGCGTAAGTTCGGATCAGGTTTTGGATGACCCGGGAGCATTTCAGCGCGAATTGTAGAAGTTAGCATTTTAGAAGAAATTTCATAAGTCTGAGTTGAAGTGCATTTCAGTGTTATTGATGTCCGTTTGGGATTCTGAGTCTGGGATTACCTATGTATGGTGATTCTGGAGTTGGGAGCGCGATCAGAAATGAATTCGGAGGTTCGTATGTCATTTTGAAGTCATTTGGCTAAAGATAGAAATTTGAAGTGTTTTGAGAAGTTTGACCGAGAGTTTGACTTTTTGATATCGGGGTCGGATTCCAATTCCGAAAGTTGGAGCAGGTCCATAATGCCGAATATGACTTGTGTGCAAAATTTGAAGTCAATCGGATGTGATTTGATATTATTCGGCATCGAATGTAGAAGTTTCAAGTTCTAATGTTCATTAAACTTGAATTGGGGTGTGATTCAAGATTTCGACGTTGTTTGATATGATTTGAGGCCTCAAGAGAGTTCATATCATCTTTTGGGACATGTTGGTATAATTGGTTAAGGTCCCTGATCACGCTCAACTATGTCTAATAAAAGACTAAGCGGGCGTTGCAAATATAATCCGGGGTATTATGCCCAGAGTCGATCCCATAGGGAATTTACGTATCAAGCAAGCTGTTAGAATACTCAACTGTCACTTGATGTTATTTAAATTACTAACACTAAAGATTAAAACTAAAGATTAACTACGCTAAGGTGTAAACAATTGTAATAAAGATCTAAGGTTATGGTTTCCCCCGTCGGTGAATTTACTTCTCGGATACTTCATATAGCTTGATTAGTTGTTTCTATCAATCATGAACACTCTATCTACCATAAATCTCTCTCAAGTAATTATGATAATTTACTAGACGCACTCTTTCAAGTTACGCTAGCTAGATTGCATTAAATNTCATCTATACTCCGGGAGTGATGTTGTTCAAACAACTACCTAAATATGCACTCTCTCTCAAGTAGATACATAATAAATAGGCACAGCTAATTGATGGCCATTCAATTAACTACAACAAGAAAGTAGTTGAACAAATAGATAATAATCAACCAATTAGAACTATATTAATAACACAATAAGTTTATCCTTCAACGGGTTCTACCAAAACCCTAGATTAAAAAATTTAGCTAAACAAGTTCATAAGAATCAAATCTAAAATAACTTGCATAATTAAACTACAAAGTAATGAAGAAAATCTGTACAAATTGATGTTTTTCTTCTCTTCAATAGCTTCTTGCCGTCCGTCTCTTTATCTAGTTGTGTTTACAGGGTCTATTTATATGTTTAGAAGAAATCCTAAACGTGTAGGAGACTTCTATTCCAACCGGGAAACACTTAAACTCATCAAAACTCGGAATTGACCAAAACAGGGGCCTGGCGTTTGGGCCCTGGCGCCTGGCTAACGCCAGGATAAGGCTGCCGTTTGGACTCTAACGCCTGGCTAACGCCATGAAGGGCCAGGCATTTGGGCTCTGGCGCCCGGCTATATCCCGGTTCACTCCTCCTCACCTCTTGAGTGTATTTTCGATGTATTTGCACCCATTTAGCTCGATTTCCATCTCCAATTCACCTACACATGAAATAAACTCTATTATGCACATAAAAGTGTATTTTTATCATTAACGCACATAAAATGTAGGGCATATAACATGTTAAACCATGAATTCTAGCCGCGCATCAATGCCCCACAGTTAAATATTTGCTCGTCCTCGAGCAATCACACTACACTCATGTACACAACTTATTAAGCAAATCTCTTACCACGTTATACCAAGAATACTTAAACCATTTCAATCACAAAGGTGTGACATCCTCGCCTCAATAGTCGACTCACATATACCATGCTCTATTCACAATCCACTCACTACTCTAACTTAGAGGTCGACAACATTACCTTTCCTTTCGTGAATCATGTGCCCTCACCATATCCAAGAGTTAGTTCCACACACAATGAAATTTAAAAACATAGGAACTTAAGATAGAAAGAATTCACTCACTCTCAGAAATAACATTCATATGCCACAAAAGATGCACCATAGGCTTGCCCGTAGTGTACTACTCTACTAATCGAGCTCATTCAGTCTAGGATCAAGTAGCTGCGGGACGGGTAGGATACATTTGGATATAAGAGGGACTACACCTCCCTAAGCACATTAATACATATACTTTTGCATTCATCCTCAAACTTATAATAAGCCAAACTCCACCTCCACATCGATGTTATTACCCATACTTCTTTAAGCACAATTACATTAAGAGTGACCACATATATTTTTCTTTCATAATAACACAACTGTTTATTTTCTATTTTTTTTTCTTTGCTTCTTTTTTTATTTTTCTCAAGTGACTCTTACTTTTCAATACAGTGAACCTTTCTCCTTATTTCAGTTATTCCCCTCAAAAATCAACCTACCACCCCACACTTTAACTTTTCCATATTTCATCACATTTTCAGTGCTTACGAGAGGTGACAAGGTTCAAATATAAGATCGTTTCAAACAAAGGGGTATGTATTGTAATGTGGCTGCCAAAGAAACAGGATTATAGGCTCAACGGGGTTAACTAAGATACATAACAATTAGGTGGGTAAAATATATATATTTGGCTCAACAAAGAAATGCCTATATCACTTCCAAGACTGAACAAAACTTCTATTTCGCTTTGCACACACACAGGGCAAGTTATAGACATCAAATGCAAGGCACATAATAGCATACAA
Organism: Nicotiana paniculata; assembly: GCA_005239505.1. NCBI lineage: Eukaryota > Viridiplantae > Streptophyta > Magnoliopsida > Solanales > Solanaceae > Nicotiana > Nicotiana paniculata. The sequence goes on along the minus strand of ML345621.1, from coordinate 28,615 downwards.
ACCTCACACACACTTGGCACATAACTCACTCGGGATTGGATCTATCACGACACTCCAGTCAAAGCAGTTAAGCAAATCAAAAGAATTCCTGATTTAATGTATTTATCCTGGAGTCAAAAAAATTGAGCCTAAGCGTCACAACCAAAGTACTGACTATTCTCAAGGCATTAACATATTTCGAGATATTGCTCTTATTAAGATCTTAACCATATGATTCCTACTCCTAAAAATTAAAAGCTACCTACACCCGGTTCGATTAAAAACCCTTGGAAAAGAATCGTGGTCCAAAGAAAAACCAAGGAGGAATTACTACACTGCCTAAAACAAAAATCTTTTTTTTTTTTTTGTATTTTCTCTAGACTTACTTCCTTCAAGAAAACTGTCTAAGAGATCCATCGTCAGGAAGAGTCCATTAATCTAACACAACTAAAATAGCATAGAAAGTCACCAGACAATCTCCTCACCCCACACTTAAAATTGTGCGTTGTCCCCAATGCGCACCTATGCATACAAGAGGGTAAAAAGAAATTCTCTGGTTGGCCAAAGGCCGAAGCACTAGCATCTCATGGGGTACTCAGATTTCTCCCAGGCCTGGTCCTTCATGCGGGTACCTCACATTTAGTTCCAACAATCTAATTTGCTGTTGCATCCTTCAAGTGGCATGCGTTCCATGCTACTAAAAAAAAAATTTGACACTACAAAATAATACAATTAGAAAAATACACCAAAACAAAAGTAAAAATAAAATAAAATAAAGCAGTAAAGCTGGGTTGCCTCCCAACAAGCGCTTGATTTAATGTCGCGGCACGACGTGAATCACTTTCTACCTCCACTTCGAACTTATGAATTGAGCCCCCGATTTGGCATCAAGTTTTCGCTTATGCTCCAAGGGTGGTGGAACAAATATAATTGGCCCAAGCAATAATTGTATTATTTTATACTTATTGGCTTTTAGATGAGGTATGTAGTCTTGTCTTTCTGGCACGAAAAATTCCAGAATGTAAGTATCCTGTCCCTCATTCCTTGACTCCTCAATCGGCTTAGATGACTCTATTTCCATATCCTCATCCAAGCACAATGTGGAAAAATGTTTGGAGTGAGGACCAATGGGCTCAAACACACGAACTGCAGGACTTTCAACATCCTCAACAACAATCACATTAGAGTCGATTAAATTTGTATCCTCAACGCCCCTGGCTGACTCTAGTATTACTTCTTCAACATCGGCATACTCATATTCGAATTGGTTAGAGTGTTGGGTTTGTACTTTGGAAACCTCCATTGGAACCTCAATTCTCATCTCTGATGTACATGCTCCTGGCTACTATCCATAATATTGGCATATTGAGCGTTAAAAGCTTCAACTAGTTGACTCGTTTGAGCCTCCAAGCGCCAAATAGTGATCACGCTTAACTATGTCTAATAAAAGACTAAGCGGGCATTGCAAATATAATCCGGGGTATTATGCCTAGAGTCGATCCCAAAGGGAATTTACGTATCAAGCAAGATGTTAGAATACTCATTTGTCACTTGATGTTATTTAAATTACTAACACTAAAGATTAAAACTAAATATTAACTACGCTAAGGTGTAAACAATTGTAATAAAGATCTAAGGTTATGGTGTCCCCCGTCGTTGAATTTACTTCTCAGATACTTTATATAGCTTGATTAGTTGTCTTTATCAATCATGAACACTCTATCTACCATAAATCTCTCTCAAGTAATTATGATAATTTACTAGACGCACTCTCTCAAGTTACGCTAGCTAGATTGCATTACAGTTCACTTTAGATTGCACCCGAGGTATCGTTATCTCTAATCCAACCTCTAAACCCTCGGTTATGACTTTCGTCTATACTCCGGGAGTGATGTTGTTCAAACAACTACCTAAATATGCACTCTCTCTCAAGTAGATACATAATAAATAGGCACAGCTAATTGATGGCCATTCAATTAACTACAACAAGAACGTAGTTGAACAAATAGAGAATAATCAACCAATCAGAACTATATTAATAACACAATAAGTTTATCCTCCAAGGGGTTCTACCAAAACCCTAGATTACAAAAGTTAGTTAAACAAGTTCATAAGAATCAAATCTAAAATAACTTGCATAATTAAACTACAAAGTAATGAAGAAAATCTGTACAAATTGATGTTTTTCTTCTCTTCAATAGCTTCTTGTCGTCCGTCTCTTTATCTAGTTGTGTTTGCGGGGTCTATTTATATGTTTAGGAGAAATCCTAAACATGTAGGAGACTTCTATTCCAACCGGAAAACACTTAAACTCGTCAAAACTCAGAATTGACCAAAACAGGGGAGTGGAGTTTGGGCCCTGGCGCCTGGCTAACGCCAGGCTAAGGCTGGCGTTTGGACTCTAACGCCTGGCTAACGCCAGTAAGGACCAGGAGTTTGGGCTCTGGCGCCCGTCTATATCCCGGTGCACTCCTCCTCGCCTCTTTAGCGTATTTTCAATGTATTTGCATCCATTTAGCTCAGTTTCCATCTCCAATTCACCTACACATGAAATAGACTCTATTATGCACATAAAAAGTGTATTTTTATCATTAACGCACATGAAATGTAAGGCATATAACATGTTAAACCATGAATTCTATCCGCGCATCAGTCCCGAGGGCCTCGGGTGGATTTCAGAAGGTTAACGAAACGAATTTCGCACAAAAAAAAAATGCAGAAATGTCTGGTGAACTTTTGGACAGCAACTGGTGCATCGAGGAGGTAATTTTGGAGGCATATATATAAATATATATAAGGAATCTGAAAATTTACAAAACACAAAAGTTGTAGCCCTTGCATTCTAGTTTCCATAAAGTTAAACCATTCATGATTTGAACATTTTATCTCAATGTTATGATCGATTGAAGATGGCTGGTGAAGCAGTTTCGACAGAATTTACTTATGCATAGAGCCTACTTTGGAAGCTCATATCTCGGAATATGTAAAGAGTTATATGGTGTACAACCTATAAAATGAAACATCTTCGAGTCTAGTTTTTAAATCTTCAAACCGTTTGTCATTTTGATATTTCTACAAGGATTTATGGGCGTTTTTAAAGAAGGTGTTCGGTAGGGGAAAATTATAATAGGATGTACAACCTGCACAACGCAAGGTACAACTCGATGAAGCTTGGGAGATTGTTTTAAAATCGAGTTTTGGTCCATTTCTTTTATTTGTCTTGGACAATTTTGGAGAGCTCAAGGAGGGATTTTCACCAAGCAACACTAGGTAAGTGATGTCTTCCTATTTTTGAGTTAAATATGTGTGTGTTTAATTAGGGAAAATCAGTGGAAAAAGGGGAAACTAGGGCTTGAGTTTAAGAGACCTTCTAGGGGTGATTTGAGGGGTCATTTGGACTCCGGTTTAAGCGTTCTTTATATGTACGGAATCTTGAGATGATGAGGATCATTTTGGTATAAAGTTTGTCGAGTTCCGCCACGTGGGCCCGGGTGTCGGGTTTTGGCTAATTTCGGGGTTTGGGCATAAAGTTGATATTTTTCGATCGGGCTTCATTCCCATAGTATATATTTGGAGCATTGGAAGTTGATTCGAGGGGCAAACGTGTTGCAGAGTAGCTTTTTGGGCTAGTTTGAGGTAAGTAATGTCTTCAAATCCTGTCCTGAAGGTATGAAACCCCGGACTTTACATCCTTTCACGGTTTTGGAGTGATGCACACACTGGATGACGAGTGTGTGACGTGCACGAATTTGAAATTCAGTAATTTTTTCCTTTTTAGGCAAATATTGAGTTGCGAAACAACTTTCCAATCATATGTTTTATAGTATTACTATGTTTGTATATAGTTGGGTTGTAAGCCACGTTTGGGGCCTAGTGTCGATCTGTCTTAACCCCTTGGGGCCTATTTTCCTGATATTCCTCACTTAGAAATTATGATTTTTCACTCAGTCTTTCCTGATAAATTATTTTGACGCACAGAGTTTATTGATATTATTTCTTGAAATGAAATACTGTTTTGGGTCGAGAACCCCGTTAATTTATGGCCCGAGTGGCATGTTGAGAGTGTCTGACTGAGTGAGGTCGAGGGCCAATATTGTGAGGATATTAATGATATGAGAGAGGCCGAGGGCCTAAGTGATTGATGCCATGACTTGGCTTATTTGTTGCGCTTGGGCTGTAGGAGCCCCTCTGAAGTCTGTACACCCCCAGTGAGCGCAGGTACCTACTGAGTGCGAGTGTCGAGTGATTGGGAGGCATGAGTGACTGTGAGGTGCTGAGTGACTGTTACTGAGTAATGGTGAGGTGTTGAGTGATTGATTTACGAGTGATGATTTGGCCCGAGGGGCGGATTTATAATGATATTTTGCTGAGTTTTGATTATGGTTCATTTCATCGTTTATACTGATATTTTGGAAATTTTACCGAGAAATACTGGAAATTATACTTGCTCAAAGGATTCTATTTACGGAAATTTGTTTTCAACTTATGAATTAAATGTATACTGTATTAATACTCCGTATCTTACAATATGTGGATTGGTGTTCTGTGATGTGTGTTTTCTTATCTTCAGACTTAAATTATTTTCATTACTACTGAGTTAGTTTACTCATCATTACTCCCTGCACCTCTGTGTGCATATCCAGGTATTGGTTCTGAGCAGTAGCCATCTGAGATCATTCATCGTCAGCTTTGGGTTTTCGGGGCAGCTATCCAGCGTCCACAGCTTCTCCATTTCCCTTCCTTCATTAGTATTTAGTATTTTGTTCTGAGACAGTGTATTATGACATTAGCAGTGTTAGTATTATTCTTAGATGCTCGTGATCAGTTGACTCAAGTTCTAGGGAATAGTTTAGACTGTTAGATAATATCATGCTTTGTTAAAGACTTAGAATATTTTATGCTTATTATTATTATTTTTGAGAAATTATGTTAAAATAAATGTGTAGTTATGTGATAGTGGCTAGCCTAGTTCCATGATAGGCACCATCACAACCAATTAGGATTTGGGGTCGTGACAATGACAGAAAAGGGACTTAATACAGCCAAGACATAATAAGTTTGTAAAGATTCCGGACTTATTAGCTGATGAACATACTAGTATTAACCTAAAGATGCTAAGTTTAGGACAAGTTCATAACTAGCAAAACAACATATATGAAACAAATTAAAAGACATTAAGCTAATCCCTAAGAGGATTCATGTTATTCAATATAAACAGTCTTAGAACTAATAACGTCAATTATAGAACTGAAGGAAATTACATAAACACGAAACTCGCAGAGTCATGCTTGTCACACCTCTTTTTTCCGCCACCCCTAGATCAATGAAGGGGTAATAAGGGAGTTTTTCCACTTTAAGTGATATTATTCGGATTTGGGATTTATTTTATTTATTTCAGAGTCGCCACCCGCATTTTTGACGATGATCGTGGACACCGTGTTATTTAAAAATCTCAAACCGAGGAAATTTTGACTCTGTTTTAATTTGTCTGCGACCAAAAATCCGAGTAAGGAATTCTGTTAACCCGGGAGAAGGAGTTAGGCATTCCCGAGTTCCGTGGTTCTAGCTCGGTTGCTTAACTATTAATATTTTGCCTAATTATCTGATTATTTACATGTTTTAAACCTATTGTGATTTTTAGCCTTTTTTCATTTTTTGGCCACTTTATGAATTTATCTTGAAACAAGTCACGATGGTGTGCGCTTGTTTGTTTTTAGACACATTATAACTGTGCCAAATGAAATGCACCTGCGATTACAACATGTGATTTTTATTATAGTTTGAAGTTGAATACGCGGACATGAGTTGTCGCACCCGCGTGTAGATTACGTAGTCAAGACTATGGTCGTGACGGTTTTATAATGTCCATTTTTGGCGATGTTTGAGTTTTTCTATTTTTTTGCAATAGCATTTTAGTTTTAAGATTGATTAGGACGTTTATGGATTTATCTTAGACAAGTCACGATGGCGTGCACTTGTTGTTTTTTGAACACATGGCAAACACGTCACATGAAATGCACCCGTGAGTGATATGTGTATTTTTCATTATTTGTTTGGAGTTGAGGGTCGGGGCATGAGTTGCCACTCCCAAATGTAGTTTAAGGTAATTTTTGAAGTCACAATCGAGTTTTATATCAGATTTGGAACCAAAAGTAACATCTTACATAATAATATCATCCAAAAATGGTGTACATTAGTCTAAAGACAGTGTGTTATGGGTTATGGCCTCATTTAGCCCCGTTTGTAACACCTTGGGCCATCCTAGTTGTGACTATTTTTGCAAGAGAAATATTAGTTAGGAAATTCCGTTCTCCATCAAATCTTAAAGGCTTTTACATTCTAATATGCTAAATGGTATCGAATATGTTCATTGAGAAACACATCATATATAAAACACATTATCTACTGATTTTCCACTTTGAATTTGGTAAGCTAGAATCACTTTATTTCCTGGGCCTTTGCAATTTTCTGAAATAACATAAACTCGGGTAGATTTATAAATAATAACCTAGCCCCGTGTTTCTAAGACTAGAACGTATTCAAAGTGTTCACGTGTTGATTTTCAGAAGACATTTTTTCGAGATATGAAATGAATTGAAAATAATCTTACTGACTTCTACTTGTAATGAAAATGACGGATTTTTGAAACGAATGCTTTCTAAAAAAAATTCAGTAATATTCATTCAAAGTTTTATGCAGGCTGATTTAAGAAAATATAGGTTCTTCTTTGGATAAAACACCTATCAACACTGTATTACTTCTTATATTAGGACTAGATTAGAAATTTCAAGGGATTGCCTTAGAGGTCAGCATGAACAGTATATATTAAAAAGGCTGAAAATGAATACACAGTCCCATCTTAAATTACAAACTCCCAGAATGCAGAAATGAATAATTACAGTTTTTCTTTTTACAGAAATAAAAAAATATACAACCTCTGTAAGAATACAGTTTTGAATATTAAAGAAGGAGCTAAAACAATCCTAATGGGTTGCTTTTTATCCGGATACTTTACACTTGCAACTCTTATTTTCTAGTTTCTAATCATCTCAATATAGATGTATAGTGCATCTATTAGAGCAAATCTGACCATGACGGGGGTCAGACTTAACTATATTGATGTTAGATTTTATGATACCAAAGCGGAAACTTTGTGCATTTGCTGAAAAGAATCTAACCGTGGAAGGGGTCAGATTCATTCTAATGATGCCACCCTTTTTGACCCTTACAGTCATATCTATATTTCAGCAAGTATTTATTCGAATAATTTGACTACTCTTGGCTTTTTAGAGAATGAATCAGGCCATTTATGGGCTCGGACTCTTTGCTCTAAAGGCCTTCTTGACTACCTACTTTATACCCTTTGAAGGGTAAATTTTAGCCATTTGTACTATTTTTGTGCACTATCATGGGGTGAGTTTGATCATTAACAGGTCAAATTCATCTACCCTAGTCCTAATACTAACCTATCTAGATATTTGCTTGTTGAATCTCTTTATTGGCCAAAGAGACTCAATTGAAAGCATATTTTCTGCACACTTATAGGGAGAACCTGACCATAAAGAAGGTCAAATCTTCACCTTAGTGCAGCCTTATTTTTTAGTATGGAACTATGAATATTTATCATATTTATATACATTTGGCCTGAAATACACAGAATATTTCATCAAAGAAAATACCAACAAAAAAAACAGTATCTATCACATTCACAGGTTCCTTAATATGCTAATAAACACCTATACAGTCACATTTACATAAAGCAGAACATATAACCTCATTCATCAATGACAAACTAGTTTAAAGCAGGAAGAAGAAGAAGAAGAAGAAGATTCCAGTTCCAAAAATTTCATTAAGAAAAGATGGGTTAATACATACCTTTTTAAGAGTAAAAGCAACAGAAATTTGACAAAATAAAGGTCCAATGTGAAAAACTGGGGACCAACACAGCAACTAACAGGAAACAAAACCAGCAGTAGAGAAACCCAGACAGTCAGAGCTTGGAAATCCAGAAATTGAAGCAAGACCAGCAAGAAGACAAATTTCAACCAGATAACTCTCAAAAAATCAGAAAAAACCAGTCAGCTACCACCCAAATTCAAGAATACCAAGACTAGAGAAGACCAGATTTTTTCTTCAAATATTTCTATACCTAATCCAGTGTTCTTTTTTGTATAGGATTTCTACTGTGTGTATATGGAATTTCTGTATCTAGATTTTCAACAGGGGTTTTTTTTGTTCAAAAAGTAAAATCAAGTAAAGTGAAAAAAAGTCCAGAATATGTAGAAAGAAAGTCTATTTATAGGGAGCTCAAGGGTGGGATATGCTTTTGTATATTCCTCGTCCAAAAAAGCTGAAATAGTACATAGGGCAGCTGTTATTCTTATAATTGGGATAGCTGCCCCTCTTCTAGAACTTTCCTACCTTAGAAAAGACCTTTTTATCCTTAAGAATCTGATTTCCTAATATATATTTCCCCACGTACCCCTTTGAAGCCCCTATATTTACCATTAGGTAACCAAGGTGACTTACTTGGGTTATCATTTAACTATAGTTAACTGACATTAGTTATTCCCTTTAGATGACAACTAGTTGTTCTTAACTGAGGTTGAGTTAATTAATTAAAGATTAGTTGATTAAACTCCTAGAGTTAGCTTTCATACTAACTATCTATGTTTAAGTTATTTAATCATCAGTTTAATTAAACTCAATGGAGGTTAGTCAACTCAGTTCTCTTAACTTAGGTTAAATGAATCTGTTTTAGTCCATTAACCTCAAACTAATTGTTTTAAACAGATTTTATTTTTAGTTAAATACTTAAGAAGCTACCTAAGTTAATTTCTAGATTGAAGAAGTTGGAATCATTTAAATGTGAGACTAAGTGAATCAATTGTTATGAAGCTTAGTTAACTCAAATGCACAATTTAACCTAACTAGTTGTCCTAGATCAATTAATAAAAATAATTAATTTGTTATACCTGATTAATTAGGGTGCTTAATCCCTACTGATTTTGGACTTTTTTTGAGAATGAGGTTAACTAGGTGTTTGTTAATTCTAACTTAGTAAATTATACTTAACCCTCAATAAAATTAGGAGTCTAGTCTCTTTTTAGGAAGTTCGGTTAGATAATTATCTTAATTAGTTAATTAGGTTCTTAGAGTTGGTTTATGATTATATGGTTAAATATCCTAGTCTTTATAGAGTGTCTAATCAATGATTAAAGCTCGGGACTAACAGGGGTAATTAACTTGTTAGGATCAGATTTTAAAAATTAAACAGGAGGTTAGGAGACTAATTATAAAAGAGTCCTAGTCATCTTATATTAATATTAAACTGAACTAATTAATCTAGAAAATTAGGACCCCAAACAAACACATAAGAAATCAGTTAATCAACCAGGATATTCAAGAGGATCTAATCAAAAACAAATACATGAAGAATATTTTATACTTATGAATATCGAGACCTGAGCTACATTATTCAAATATGGTTCGATTAATCTAAACATGTATGATCGAACTAACAATATACAAGGTCATTTAACTAAACGTGAACCAGCGATAGGAAACAGATACGCACTAATATAGTAATAAGAATCCTAAGTTAGCTACTAAGCAATGAAATCCATTCAGGTTTTGAATTAATTACATAACTAAACGGAATAAAACTAAAAAGGAAGAAAGAAGCAGTTAGCCAAAAGGGACAATGAAAACAGTGGTTAAGCCATTAATTTGTTCATGCTTTTCCGTTATAATACAAAGAAACAGATAGAAGAGGGGGGATACCGTGAGAGTAGTTTTGACGGATTTCGGCGGGGTTTGAAAAAGAATCAAACCCTCATGAATCAATTGCTCTTGTCAAGAGCTTTTGACTCATGAAGGTCCGAGTCGTTGGTTGTCTTTTAATCGGCCAGCATAGGAGAGCTAGGGTTTCTGTTTTTCTTAGATCTAAAATCGAGGAGATTTGGGTGTTTATTTTGGGAAACCAGTAGCGGGAGGTGATTTAGGGGAGGACGAGGATCATCTGGTGCGAATTTGGGGTTTATCGTAGGGGGTCTGGTGGCCGGACGACAGTGGGGTTTCAGGGGCGGTTAGGGTTTAGGTTAGAGGTTGAGAGAGATGAAGGAGATGGGGGCGGCTAGGTTTTAGGTTGGGTTGGGTTTTGGATCGAATGAGGGTATGGGGTGGGGTTTGGACAGTTAAATACTTGTTAGGTAGTTAGTTCCGGACCGTTGGATCAAAATGATCTAACGTTTGAGGTGAATAGGCTAAACGGCGTCGTTTGGGTACTGGGTTTGGGCAAGCCGGATGTAAGGGGTTTGGGATGGGCTGTCCGAGTGTATAGAAATAGGGGTTGGGCCTGGGTCTTTCTTGGCCCAGGTCCGATTTTTTTTTCTTAACTAATTAGCTTAATTATTCTAATTAAATTAAACTCTAAGTTAATCCAAAAATGTAGCAATTAATTTTAAACCTTATTTTTCATCTATTTACATATTTATTAAGATAAAATATCCAATTATATATTCTTAATTAAATCTATGATTTATCGAATAAAAAATTATTAATTTTCATAGTAATTAGTTATTAAAGACTATATTACGTTAGGTACTCGTCGTTCATCTATTATTTAATTGATAATAACTTCATAATTCCTTGATAATGTGAAATTTTAATAATTTTGAAAAAATGAATTATGGATATACAAACAATGCAAGTGATTCACAATTAATTACCGGAAAATCAACAAAAAATCATAAAATCCATTGATTTATTGGGATTTTTATAGGACAATACGACGAGTAAACATGCTCACAGCTGCCCCTCTTTGCTCGGAAACACGAAGAGTTTTTGGGCAAAGACAAAATGAGCAGTAATAAGCGACTTTTACCTATTCATATGTTCCATTGTGAAGCGTTTTTGAAAAGTTTGACCGAACCCTGCTTCAAAGGTTGCCTACATATCCTTGGTTATAAAGGAATCAGGTCATTGTAGTTCTGGAAGTTTTGGTAGCTAGGACTACCGAGTAACTGTGATTTCACTGAGGTTGCTATTTTTATTGATGCGGATCTCCTTGTTACACCGAAAGTAAACAAAACGACAGACCAATTAAACATATCAGCTTCTAGTTACAAGATTCCTATCGAAGACCTGTTCTTGAGTCTTGATCTTCTGCTAACTCTGACCTGGATCTTGATGTTTTTTAGCCGCAGGTGTTGGTTTCGTCTCTTCGCTTTTCGGACCAAGGCAGGATATACCGAACGGATGACTTCAATCTCGTCCTGAATAGTCCATATCTTCTCCATATCTACACTTTTGGATTCAATCTTCTCTTTCTTCTTTTTGTTTTGTTATTTTGGATCGAAACTTATTCTTTTGGTCGTCTCGAGTTCCAATGTTCTAGAAACGTAATCTGCACAAAACCAAAATGAACGAACAAAATTTCTGCCCCAGTTTTTGCTAGGGAAATTTTGTGAGTTATTGCAAGAAAATCTATACTACTTTATTATTGAAAGCGGAGAAAGGTCGGGAGCAGTGCACCCGGAGTTATTGTAGACTAGGGAGTGGATACCCTATGCCTAAAAGTAAATTCAACTAGGGATTGGAGACCCTATGTTGGAAAAGATCGACAGGTTATGTTGCCGTCAAGAAAAGATCACCAGGTTATGCCGGTGTCTGGGGAAGGATCAATGGGTTATGCCGTTGTCAAGAAAAAGATCACAAGGTTATGCCGGTGTCTGGAAAGGTCAACAGGTTATGCTGTCGCCTGAGAACGAGATCACTGGGTTATGCCAGTGTCTGGAAGATAATCAACGTGTTATGCTGTTGTCAGGAGGATCGTCGGGTTATGCCGGTGTCCGGGGAGGTCAACAGGTTATGCTGTCGCCTGAGAACGAGATCACTGGGTTATGCCAGTGTCTGGAAGATAATCAACGTGTTATGCTGTTGTCAGGAGGATCGTCGGGTTATGCCGGTGTCCGGGGAGGTTAACAGGTTATGTTGTTGCCTGAAAAAGAGATCACTGGGTTATGCCAGTGTCTAGAAGTGATCAACAGGTTATGCTGTTGTCAGGAAGATCAACAGGTTATTGCGGTGTCCGGGGAGGTCTACAAAGAGATTACTGGGTTATTCCAGTGTCTAGAAGTGATCAACAGGTTATGCTGTTGTCAGGAGGATCACCGGGTTATGCCGGTGTCCGGGGAGGTCAACAGGTTATGTTGTTGCCTGAAAAAGAGATCACTGGGTTCTGCCAGTGTCTGGAAGTGATCAACAGGTTATACTCTTGTCAGGAAGATCAACAGGTTATGCCGGTGTCCGGGGAGGTCAACAGGTTATGCTGTTGCCTGACAAAGAGATCACTGGGTTATGCCAGTGTCTAGAAGTGATCAACAGGTTATGCTGTTGTCAGGAGGATCACCGGGTTATGCCGGTGTCCGGGGAGGTCAACAGGTTATGCTGTTGCCTGACAAAGAGATCACTGGGTTATGCCAGTGTCTGGAAGTGATCAACAGGTTATGTTGTTGTCAGGAGGATCAACGGGTTATGCCGGTGTCCTGGGAGGTCAATAGGTTATGTTGTTGCCTGAAAAAGAGATCATTGGGTTATGCCAGTTTCTGGAAGTGATCAACAGGTTATGCTGTTGTCAGGAGGATCACCGGGTTATGCCGGTGTCCGGGGAGGTAAACAGGTTATGTTGTTGCCTGAAAAAGAGATCACTGGGTTATGCTACTGTCTGGAAGTGATCAACAGGTTATGCTGTTGTCAGAAAAAAGAAGAGATCACCATGTTATGCCGGTGTCTGCTTGGGTGCGAGACCCTATGTTGGCATCAACTGGGGACTGGGGTAACCTTGGTTGGAAAATGTTTGGCCCGGGTTTGAGGACCCTATGCTACTTTTAAGGTCGCATCATATTCAACTTCATTTCTTTCTTTTTTTTTTAATTATTATTATTATTAATTTTTTTTTATATGAGGGAAAAGATTTTTGGAGGAAACTCCCTTTCTTTGGAGTCAATGCTGCAGAGTTCCTTGTAGCTCTTGCACGATTCCTTTTTATTGCATCTGCCTTTTATACGGTTTCTTTTGCACATGTTTCCTACTTTCAAGCAAAGAACAATTCGTTAGTTTGAAACGGTGGTTGGTTTGCGGCCTTGATTTTCAGCTTCTTGATCTTAGTTCTTTTGATGAAGATCTCAACCACTTGCTTTCTTGTTTTCTAGCTGGGGATTGGGTTTCATCTCTAATCCCGGGGACCTTGGCTTTCCAGATTTCACCATGGAGATCGGTCACGTGGGACCCAATCATTTTATTTTGCCTTTGTGGGCTTTTCACTTGCTTTTTCTTTTGCATTTTCAGAGTATTGGGGAGGAGTTTTGGCCCCTCAAATTCTGCTGCGACGGTCAGTCATGTGGGACTTAACCTTTCCAACTTTATTTCGCCTTTATTGGCTTTTCATTTCTTACTTTTCTTCGAACTATAACTTTAGGTCATTTGGAATACTTCGGCTTTTCAAACCTTGCCAAGAGGGTTAGCCATGTGGGACTCAACCTTTCAACTTCATTCGCCTTTAATAGGCACTTCAATTTGATTTTCTCCTTTCAAGGTTTTGAGTTTGAAGCATCGACCACTACGGCCCGTCGAGATCTACTCGATGCCCCTGACGAGGCTGGGTGCCTTTTGTATATTAGCCCGTGTCAAATGAGAGCCCTATAAATCAGTCTTGCCATATTTTCTTTGCCTTAGTTTCGGGACAGAGTTAGGCCGAAGGGATTCAAAAGAAAAATAAACGACAGGATGGACAATGAATTTAAACAAAAGGCGTTCCTTTCGGGGAAAGGAAAGAAGGACTTATCTGGAGTGCATGCGGTCCTCAATGAACATGACATGCCATTTGGACTGGATGCCTGGTCCGTGTAAACCGTCCGACTCTAAGAAATTTATCACAACTATCATCTAGAGATCTAGAAACCTTGCCCCGGACTGTGTCTATAGTGATCCATTATCCTTTTCGATTAGTGGCGCCCTTTGTGAGTTTTCACCAACTAACCCCTCTCATTTCTCTTCTTAATGTCGCCTTGTAGTGCTCTTTTCTAGTTTTCACTAATAATACTCTCTCAGTTTCAATTTCTCTACTCGTCGTCGCCTTACAGTGCCCGTGTGGGTTTTCACCGATAAGACTCTCTCATTTTAATTTCTCTCATTGCTTGTATCTGCTCCGAACAACTGTATTTCGGATTTTGGACATTTGTGCTGATTGATCGGAAGGGATTGAACAGGGTTTTTGGCGAAAAGAATTTGGATTGAGCTACAGCTTTGGAAAATTTCACGCGCAAACGTCGCTGATCATAGCATTTTCCCCAGTTTAAACTCTTGGGGAAATGTGAAATTTTTGTTTTGGTGTGACTGAACCCCAGGGAGAGGCTGCCTACGTATCCTTTCGGAATCAAGTCGAACGTAGTTAAGGAAAATATTTTTGTTTTTGTTTTGTTTTCTCTTTCTTTTGCTTCCTTTTTTTTTCTTTTAATAACACTTTCGGGTTCCAAAGAGGGTTATCAAAGAAAAGTAACCGGCTCAAAGGGTTTGCAAAAAAGGGGTTAATGGTGTTTGGGTAGTGAGAATGAAAGCCTTCGTCATCCCAACCTGAAAAAACTTGCTGATATATAAAAGGGATCAAATATAGTACCTTTTGACGGCATCTGCATTGACAGCCGTTTCGTGGTCATTTCCTTTGATGTCTCCCAGGTATAACGCTCCTTTTGGTAGAAATTTTCTTATGATGTATGGACCTTTCAAATTTGGGGCGAATTTTCCTTTCGCTTCTTCGTGGTGTGGGAGGATACATCTTAAAACGAGTTGCCCTACCTCGAAGTCCCTAGGTCGCCCTTTCTTGTTGTAAGCGCGGGCCATTCTTTGCTGGTATAATTGTCCGTGGCATACTGCAGCCATTCTTTTTTCATCGATCAGATTTAATTGCTCTAGTCGGGTCTTGACCCACTCACTGTCTTCAATTTCTTCTTGGACGATAACTCGAAGGGAAGGAATTTCAACTTCGACGGGTATCACGGCTTCTATGCCATAAACCAATAGGTAATGGGTAGCTCCCACCGATGTACGCACGGTCATGCGGTACCCTAATAGTGCAAAAGGCAACTTTTCATGCCATTGTCTAGATGTTTGAATCATTTTCCTAAGAATTTTCTTGATGTTTTTGTTTGCTGCTTCAACGGTGCCATTTGCTTTGGGCCGGTAAGGGGTCGAGTTGCGGTGTGTTATCTAGA
>ML345621.1:0-13282 GCA_005239505.1 Nicotiana paniculata | reverse complement strand
GACATAGGATGCAGTTCTGAAGGTGGCGCATGGATTAGGTCGCCATGTATTTGACACTTATGGCACTTCCGGACGAAAACGAAACAATCTTTCTCCATGGTCATCCAATAATATCCAACCCGCCAAATTTTCTTCGCGAGGACGTACCCATTCATGTGGGGACCGCATATTCCTGAGTGGACCTCGCCCATGATCTTTTCGGCTTCTTTGGCGTCTACACATCTTAACAGATTTAGATTGGGCGTCCTTTTATACAGTACTTCCCCACTTAGGAAGAAACTGCTGGCGAGCCTTCGGATGGTCTTCTTTTGGTCCTCGTTGGCCCGCTCGGGATATTCTTTTGTCTTCAAAAATCTTTTAATATCATAATACTATGGTTGGACATCGGACTCTACCTCGACCGTGTTGCAGTAACCATGTCTCTCCTTGATTTGGATCTCCAACGGGTCTATGCGAACATTACCTGGATAGGGTAGCATTGCAACTAGAGTGCCCAAAGCATCAGCTAACTCATTGTGGCACCGAGGAATATACCTGAACTCGACGGTTTTGAATCGTTTACTGAGATTATCCACATGCTGCCTGTAGGGAAGGAGTTTAACATCTCGAGTTTCCCACTCTCCTTGAGCCTGCTTAATGACCAAATCGGAGTCCCCTATGATCAACAAATCTTCTACTTCCATGTCAACGGCCATGTTCATGCCCATTATACAAGCTTCATATTCGGCAGTATTGTTTGTGCAGAAGAAACAGAGACGGGTTGTGGCTGGGTAGTGTTGTCCCGCGGGTGAAATCAAGATTTCCCCTATCCCGATACCTTTCGCATTGGCCGCCATGTCGAAAAACATTATCCAGGTGTTGGCACCTTCCGAGATTACTTCAATGGAATTGCTTTCTTCATCCGGAAAATAAGTGTTTAAAGGTTGGTATTCATCATCGACCGGATTTTCAGCTAGATGATCAGCCAATGCTTGAGCTTTCATAGCCGTGAGAGTGACATAGACAATATCATATTCTGTGAGCAAGATTTTCCATTTGGCTAATCTCCCGGTGGGCATTGGCTTTTGGAATATGTACTTCAAAGGATCCAGCCTCGTGATGAGGTAGGTGGTGTAGGACAGCAGATAATGTCTGAGCTTCTGAGCCACCCAAGTTAGAGCGCAGAAAGTCCTTTCTAACTAAGAATATTTGGCTTCATAGCTTGTGAACTTCTTACTTAAGTAATAAATGGCTTGCTCTTTCTTCCCGGTCGCATCGTGTTGCTCGAGAACACACCCAACGGAATTTTCTATCACTGTCAGGTATAGGAATAAAGGCCTCCCTGGTTCTGGTGGGACTAACACTGGAGGATTTGACAGATATTCTTTGATCTTGTTAAAAGCGCCCTGGCACTCGTCTGTCCATTCGATGGACGCATTTTTTTTTCAGTAACTTGAATATAGGATCGCATGTTGAGGTCAACTGAGCGATGAACCTGCTGATGTAATTCAACCTACCCAGCAGACTCATGACTTCCTTCTTGGTTCTCGGGGGTGGGAGGTCCCGGATGGATTTCTCTTTGTTGGATCCAGCTAGATGCCCCGTCGACTGACTATAAATCCCAGTAATTTTCCGGATGGAACTCCAAAAGCGCATTTGGCTGGGTTTAACTTAAAATTATTTTTGCGCAGGCGTTCAAAGAATTTTCTCAAGTGTTGCACATGGTCATTTTGGGTTCTGGACTTAACGATCACATCATCCACGTATACCTCAATCTCCTGATGCATCATGTCGTGAAATATGGCGGTCATGGCCCTCATATAAGTAGCCCCAGCGTTCTTTAAACCAAACAACATGACTCGGTAACAGTATGTTCCCCAGGGAGTAGTGAAGGCTGTCTTTTCTGCGTCTTCTTCATCCATCAACACCTGGTGATATCCGGCATAGAAATCAACAAAAGACTGTACCTTATGTTTGGCACAATTGTCCACTAAGATGTGTATATTTGGCAGCGGAAAATTATCTATGGGACTGGCTGTATTCAAATATCGGTAGTCGAGACATACTCGGACCTTTCCGTCCCTTTTAGGCACCGGAACCACATTGGCTACTCAGGTGGTGTGTTGGACCACTCGGATTACTCCACCCTTTAGTTGTTTAGTGACCTCTTCTTTGATCTTGTCACTCATGTCTGTTTTAAACTTCCTCTGCTTTTGTTAGACCGGTGGATGATCAGGGTAGGTGGGCAATTTTTGCACCACCAAGTCCATACTTAAACGGGGCATGTCTTCGTAGGACCAAGCAAATACGTCCTTGAATTATAATAGGATTTGAATCAAGGCGTCTCTAATATTTTCATCCGTATGGACGCTTATCATGGTTTCTCGAATCTCTTCTTCACTGCCCAAATTAACGG
Source organism: Nicotiana paniculata (assembly GCA_005239505.1). Taxonomy (NCBI): domain Eukaryota; kingdom Viridiplantae; phylum Streptophyta; class Magnoliopsida; order Solanales; family Solanaceae; genus Nicotiana; species Nicotiana paniculata. The sequence goes on along the minus strand of ML345621.1, from coordinate 10,887 downwards.
GTTCTGTTTCAATTAAATTCAGCTTAGGCTTATTCTCTAATTGTTCTAATTCTCGATTTATTTCCCTAAAAGACTCTTCTTCGTCATATTTCAGTTCTTGATTCATTATTTCGAGGCTAGACGACGTATTAGGATCAGAGCAGGAAGTCCGCAAGCATGTCATGTTTTTTAAAGCAGCATTATTAAGACTGAAAAAATAAGAAAAGTAAAAAAAATCAGAGAGAAATAGTAGACGATGAAATCTTGATTTCATTTCATTGAATTTTAAACAGATGAGGGTTTACATCGAAATTTAAAGGCAAGAATTTAAAACTTGAGTTACACCCTAAAATAACTCATAGTGCAGAAAAGATGGCAAAAGCTGAACTACCGAGACTCCCGCCGAACGGGGAATGGAGTAGCCTCCCAGTTTTGAAACTTGGCATCAGGTCCCATATATTGTACTTCGGCAGTGCTGGAGCCCTCTCCTGGTTGGACCATGTGGGCCTCATACAACCTTTGCCTCATTGCTCCGCATATTTCTTCTATTTCTTCGGCTGTGAAAACCTCTTCTTCTTCTTCTACGTATTTTGTCTTGGTAAATGATGTGGTAATATGTGGGATTGGCTAAAGCAATACCCAACCATTTTTGTTGCGTTGGTCATCCCATTGTTCATCGTCTGGGGTAGCTTGAAACCCTATGCCGAAGAACTTTTTATTAACAGGCAGGGTGACGGGTTCTTTGATGCTTTGCAAGGACACCCCAAGCCCTTTTCCGGGTGTGTACCCATGTTTGATCATGTCGTTGGTTACCATAATTGATGCGTTTGATAGGAAGGGTTGAGGGCATGGGGTCCCTTCCTCATGTTGGTCTGCAACCACAATCCCGAAAGCCTGGTAGACTATGTGCTCACTGCCCTCTCTTGCTTCCAGTCATGGGGCTAACGGGTCCCTGTAAATGGATTGCTCGTCTTCTCAATGGACCACGATTTCCTGGTCCTCATATTCGAACTTAACCATTTGGTGGAGAGTGGACGGCACTGCCCCTGACGCATGGATCCAAGGCCTTCCCAAGAGATAATTGTAGGAAGTATCCATATCCATGACCTGGAATGTTACCTGGATGGCACTACCCCTGATCGTGTCCCTTTTGATACAATCGAATGCACGGACGCACACATTGTTGGGCCTGATTCTTTTAGTTTCGATCTCCATTCATTGTAAGGTTGATAGAGGGAAAATGAAAACCCCAGACCCACCATCCATCACAACTCTCTTCACGTAGTAACCTTCACATTTAAAAATTAGGTGGAGAGCTTTGTTGTGGGTGGCCCCCTCCGGGGGCAAATCATTCTTGCTGAACGAAATCCGGTTGACCTCAAAAAATCGTTCTGCCATCCTCTCCATTTGTTCGACCGTGGTGTTGGCCGGAACGTATGCTTCGTTGAGGGTTTTTATTAGGATCTTCTGATGCTCGCTCGAATTCACCAACAAGGACAGAAGCGAAACCTGGGCGGGGGATTTTCTGATCTCTTTGATTATGGCGTATTCAGAGGTTCTCATATTTATGAAGAATTCCTCTGCCTCTCCATCACTGATCGGCCTTTTGGGTGTAAAACGTTTCATCTTGCTTTTGTTTAGCTTTTCCGGGTCGAGGTATTTCTCTGAAGAGTTTAAATCGCCTATTTCCCCGGTAATCTCTTTCCCTTTGTATTTCACCACTGTCCCGCGGTAATCCCATGGGATGGTAGTAGTATTCTTTATGGGGGTTTGCAACGCGCGGATAATAACCACGGATATATATTTTTGAGTCATTCGTTATTGCCCTGTTGAATTGTAACCTTCTGGGAGAGCTCAAAACACTTTGCTCTTTCCTGTGTGCTTTGGGGATGTAAAGGAAAGCATCTCTAGAGGGTTCCTTGTTTGTCCCAGTTTTAGTCTGTTCTGTGACCTGGGGTACGGGGTTTCTCTTCCTCATCTCCTTGTCCGGATTGGGTGCCGTCTTGGGTTTTCTTTCTACATCTACGATGGCGATGATGGCCTTTAGAGCTGGATCAAAATCCTGGTCCTCGCAAATCATGCCAATGACCGGCCCATGATTGTGGGCGGGCAGTGGATTATTTGTCACATTGGGAGATTCTTCGTCCCTTAAAACCACTTTCTTTTGTTCTATAAGATTTTCCACATCCCTTTTGAGGTTCCAGCAGTCCTCCGTGTCGTGCCCTTCTGCTCCGGAATGACAAGTACAACTGGTACCCCGTCTAAACGATGGTGATTGGGGATTCTGCCTGTTTGGAGGTACGGGTTGTAGGATCCCCATCTGCATCAACTTTGGGAAAAGACTAGAATACGGCTCTCCGATGGGAGTGAAATTAAATCTCCTTGGTGGCTATCTGGGGTAGGCATTGTAGGGGTAGCTATTTGGAGGTGGGGGACGATGGTTATTTTTTGGGGGCGGAGTTCTATTCTGATTGTATTGTGGTGGCGACATGGGATGTGGCTGAGCATTCATTACCGCATAGGGAAAAGGGGGCGAAGCATAAGCTGTATCTTGGTGAGGGTAATAATGCTGGGAGGCTTGAGTAAATTGGCGTGGGTACTGTCGAGGTTTCCTGACATCGGAAACCATCATGGCCCCTTCTTCTTTCTTTTTCCTGTTGGCCGCAACCCCAGAACCGGTTTGGATAGCCTGAGAGGTTGCTCTTATGGCAGATTGGCTCAGGATACGACAATTTTTTAAATTGTTCTCCACCATTTCTCCAATTTTAATTGCTTCCGCGAATGGTTTGCCCATGGCGGACATCATATTCTGGACGTAATCAACTTCTTGCTCTTGTAGAAAAATGCTCACCATTTCAACCTCATCCATCGGAGGTTTAACCCTGGATGCTTGCTCACGCCATTTGATGGCGTACTCACTGAAACTCTCTGAGGGTTTCTTTTTTAGATTGGACAGCGAGTTTCTATCGGGAGCGATGTCCACATTGTATTGGAATTGTCGGACCGTACTCCCTGAAACTCTCTGAGGGTTTCTTTTTTAGATTGGACAGCGAGTTTCTATCGGGAGCGATGTCCACATTGTATTGGAATTGTCGGACCGTACTCCCTGAAACTCTCTGAGGGTTTCTTTTTTAGATTGGACAGCGAGTTTCTATCGGGAGCGATGTCCACATTGTATTGGAATTTTCGGACAAAATCCCGGGCTAAGTCATCCCATATGTGCCAACGGGATATATCCTGGTCCATATACCATTCTGATGCAATTCCCGTAAACATTTCTCCAAAATACGCCATGAGAAGTTCCTCCTTCCCGCCTGCTCCCCTGAGTTGGTTGCAGTATCTTTTCAGGTGGGCTATAGGGTCTCTATGCCCGTCGTATCTTTCAAACTTGGGAGTCTTGAACCCGAGAGGCAGATGGACGTGCGGGACCATGCACAAATTTGCGTAGGAGACACTTTTCTGCCCGCTTAACCCTTGTATATTTTTGAGGCTCTGTTTAATACTCCTCATTTTTTGGGTTATTTCTTCGTTTTCGAAGCTTTTCTTATCCTGTCCCGAAGTGAACTCGGGCTGAGTTTGTTGGAGATATGCATTGGGAGCAGCATGAGCAGTATCTTGATGGACAGATAGTGTTTGAAATATGAACGTTGGTGGCTCGAAACTTGGTCCGGAGATAGTTGGTGGGGTCGTGGCAGAGATTGGCGGTGCAGTAAAAATGTTGGAAGACGCACCAGAAAACAAAGCCTGGGGGTGAACCTTAGAAGGCCTTCCATAAAAATGAGACGACATGGATGGATATCCAAATGGCGTGGTCGGGTAGCTTATAGGGATATTGGACATCCCTCCTGCCCTGGGGATTATCTCTGGTAATAACGGGATAGTACTAGGTGGTTCCCTACCATTAGACCATGCGTCCCACATTTCTAGCATGCGGCAACGCAGAGCCCTGTTTTCTTTTGCTGTTGCAGAATCCATGCTGGGATGGCGGGGTTTAGGTCTTCCACGATGGAGTTGACGATGGGCAGGTGACTTTCAGATGTAATTTCTATGCTCGCATTCGATCTTGTGAAGTAAGGATGGGAATCCAGGTTACCGCAAAACCAACCACCTTAAAATACCTTTAAGATTGAACAAACAAACGTTAGTTTTAGAAACATAGACAAATTTCCCGTCCGGGGTATGCAATGCACCTGATGCTTTTCTATATGTCTTCGCCACAGTTGTGTATTTCATCCCGGCCTTATCTCTTGGTTTGGTTTTCTTTCGGTTATTATTTTTTTTCTTTCCTTGGTTATTTCATCTGCTATTTACTTCCTTGTTTGGTTTCCTTTCTTATGGTTATGATCGAATCCTGTGTGGATTGCCTACGTATCACGGCACCGCGTGAATCAGAACATCGCATAGTTCATGTTAGCAAACCCAAAGAGATGCATGTACCATTTTCTAAAGGCTTCATTCCAAGAAAAATTCCATTCCTTAAATAAACACTTTTGATTACAGAAATTTAACATCCCATTTTTGGAATTACAGAGTTTGAAAAACAGACTTGACACACATTTTCGAAAATATAAAGACTATTGTGGACTAAACATATAACTACGACTAGAAAAGTGAAGTACAGACTCGAAAATATCAAGAATACATTAATGCTTCCGTTGCTCCAGGGGCCGGTGAGGCATCATTCGGCCTTGCCACGGTTTGCGTGCTATGTCTTGTCGGAGGCGGTAAAGGTCGTCAATTATCTTATGGACGAAGATCATAATTGCTGAGAAGAAAGTGGTCCGAGTCATATATTCGCATTCCTGACATTTGGTGACGATGTAGTCAGCTATCTCTTGGACCCTTTGCCTGATAATACCTTTCTCTTGAAGAAGGCGCCCAATTTGTTGGGATCTTGCTTCTAAAACTTGGACATCCTTTTGCACTCCTTGTTAGTATTGCCCGAACATCGGCCAATTCTTCTTCGGCTTCTTCTAACTCATTACCATAGCTACATACTTTATGCCTNTTGCTTATGGTGGCTCGGTAGCTGTTCTCTTTTTCTAACCAAGCCCAATGCTCTTGAGTTTGCTCGGTGAATTGTTGCACATGGGGTCTCTTTGCGGGTCGTTCTTGCTCTTGATGCTCCCTGCCTCTTACACCGTACCAAGAGGTGTATGCGGGTTCCACTTCCCCTTTTGATAAGTCTCTCATACGAGTTTGAGGTTCTAAAAACCTGCACTCATTCCAAATTTGACGGACCCTGCCTTCAGGAAATGCAACTCTTGGGCATAATTCAATGGCTTGTTGGCTTAAATCCTCGTCATGGGGAACACCCTGTTGCCTCCCCAACTGGCGTAGGACCCGGTGTGGAGCATATGGCTGAATTCTTCGCAGGACCATTAACAGGAGGTAGCAAACCTCAGCAGACATATTGATAACCTCGTTGAGAGGAGTCATCCGAACGTCCACTCGATTTGGTTGGCAGTCAGTGAGCTCAAGTATGAGTGCCAGGCTTATGTGCCTTCAGGGAATTGGTGGCCTTTTACCCGATTACCATGTTCCTCGATGCAGTTCAAACCAGTTAAGCCGTAGTTCATGTAGCCCGGGTGGTGACAGAGGTGTTCGATCAGCCAGATTTGTAGGAGCAGGTTGCACCCCTCGAAGAATTTTCCCCCTGATTGGCAAACTGTCAGAGCACGGTAAATCTCGGCTAAGACCATCGGTATCAGTGTGCCATTGGATTTTTTCATCATCAAGTCTGCTATTCCCACGAGTCTGATGTCCATGCATCCGTCGCTTCTTGGGCAGATCAAGGTACCCAAGAATGCTACCACAAAAGCTAGCCCCCGGCGGGCTTCCCATTTAGCCTGATCTTTGTGAGTCAGACCAGTGTTGTTAGCCTCATAACCCTGGGAATATCCATAACATTTGTAAAGAAAGTAGAAAGTGCAGAAGCCTTCGGACAAATGTGGGTCTTGGACGTCCCAGCTAATGTCCAACAAATCCAAACACTTGTGGGGAGTCTCCGCCCTGGGCGCCACTGGGTACCGACTTCGGAGATTGTCATTGAGACCAGCATACCCCGCTATTTCCTCCAGCGTGGGTGTTAATTCAATGTCCGAAAAGTGGAATACATTGTAGGCGGGATCCCAGAATGGTACTAGAGCCTCGACGATGTCCAACATCGACTTGATCTTTAAAAGGCCACTAAGTCCCCCTAAAGTGTTTATAACAGACTTTCTACTAGTCTCCACCAAGTTGCTACACCACATATGGAGTCCCAGAGGGATTTCCTCGACTGCTTTGAAGGGGATGTTTTCAATTGTATTCATCCTGCACATTCGTTCCTTTTATTAAGACCACAGAAAAATTTATGAAAGTGTCATTTTGGGCAAAGGGCTTAAATAAAATGGACCACCTTTGCGAATACGGCATTTTAAAGCCATGTTTGAGAATTAGGTCTAAATTTAAAGACAAAACACAGGTGGCCATTCTTGCAAAACGGCCTTCCGGCGCCCCACTTGGGCGATCATGCTATAATGGCATCACCTAATTTTATTTAAGGCTATATCTGTTTGATTTTGAAAAATGGAATTGGAGCCGATGAGGGTTGCCTACGTATCTCACGCCAGTGAGAAAGCGTAGTTCGGGAAAAATCTTAAAAGTATGCACCCACTCATTTTGTTTTATTTAATTTTTTTTAGAAATTTTGGAAGAGTTTCAGGATAAATACGAGGGTTTTTCATAATAGGGTAAATTCTCTATTCTACCTCACTCTTGCTTTTTCTGCTCATTTTTGGTTTAGTCGGTCGATACACAAGTTGTGACAAATAAATGCATATGTAGCAAATTAAATGCATGAGGGTAGTCTTTTATTTCGGGTACACCTGTCCTAGACGGACCCAACCCCTGTGTTGAGTCCCCTAATTCAAATGCGCATTATGCAAATAAGCGTTCCTATTTAGGGATCCGGCATGAGGTTTTGTTATTCTAGGTTTAAACCTGGGGTTTTGTTCTAGACCAGTCTTACCCAAGCGGACAGCTCGAGCCGAGTTCGGGGCAGCGTACCGGAAATACAGAAGCTTTGCCGGCTTTGCAACTTATCCGTATATCTTTCTAAAATTTGGATATGACTCTAACAGAAAAGAAGTCACACAAAGTGCACACTTCCCAGATGATTTAGAAGACTCAGAGAGAAGAGGGTTTCAGCACAATTTTATATACAGTTCAGATAATATCAAAGCGGTAAAAGCAGCATTTAGCACATTAGGTTCAAATATGTAAAATCAGATAATAAAGCCAAATACAACAGTTATTCTAAGCTCGAATTCTTGAACCTTGAACCAGAGATTCTTGGTTCGGTTCCCCAGCAGAGTCGCCAGAGCTGTCACACCTCCTTTTTCCTCCACCCATGGATTAATGAAGGGGTAACAAGGGAGTTTTTCCACTTTAAGTGACATTATTCGGATTTGGGATTTATTTTATTTATTTCAAAGTCGCCACCCGGATTTTTGACGATGCTCCGGGACACCGTGTTATTTAAAAATCCCAAACCGAGGAAATTTTGACTCTGTTTTAATTTGTCTGCGACCAGAAATCCGAGTAAGGAATTCTGTTAACCCGGGAGAAGGTGTTAGGGATTCCCGAGTTCCGTGGTTCTAGCACGTTCGCTTAACTATTAATATTTGGCCTAATTATCTGATTATTTACATGTTTTAAACCTATTGTGCTTTTTAGCCTTTTTAAATTTTTTGGCCGCTTTTATGAATTTATCTTGAAACAAGTCACGATGGTGTGCACTTGTTTGTTTTTTGACACATTATAACTGCGCCACATGAAATGCACCCGCGATTACAACATGTGATTTTTATTATAGTTTGAAGTTGAAGATGGGGACATGAGTTGTCGCACCCGCGTGTAGATTACGTAGTCAAGACTATGGTCGTGACAGTTTCATAATGCCCATTTTTGGCGATGTTTGAATTTTTCTATCTTTTGCAATAGCATTTTAGTTTTAAGATTGATTAGGACGTTTATGGATTTATCTTAGACAAGTCACGATGGCGTGCACTTGTTGTTTTTTGAACACATGGCAAACACGTCACATGAAATGCACCCGTGATTGCTATGTGCATTTTTCATTATTTGTTTGGAGTTGAGGGTCGGGGGCATGAGTTTCCACTCCCGAATGTAGTTTAAGGTAATTTTTGAAGTCACGGTCGATTTTTATATCAGATTTCGAACAAAAAGTAACATCTTACCTAATAATATCATCTAAAAATTGTGTACATTAGTCTAAAGACAGTGTTTTATGGGCTATGGCCTCATTTAGCCCCGTTTGTAACACCTTGGGCCATCCTAGTTGTGACTATTTTTGCAAGAGAAATATTAGTTAGGAAATTCGGTTCTCCATCAAATCTTAAAGGCTTCTACATTCTAATATGCTAAATGGTATCGAATATGTTCATTGAGAAACACATCATATATACAAAAACATATAAAACACATTATCTACTGATTTTCCACTTTGAATTTGGTAAGCTAGAATCACTTTATTTCCTGGGCCTTTGCAATTTTCCACAATAACATAAACTCAGGTAGATTTATTAGTAATAACCTAGCCCCGTGTTTTTAAGACTAGAACGTATTCGAAGTGTTCCCATGTTGACTTTCAGAAGACATTTTTTCGAGATATGAAATGAATTAGAAATAATCTTACTGACTTCTACTTGTATTGAAAATGACTGATTTTTGAAACGAATTCTTTCTAAAAAAAATTCAGTAATATTCATTCAAAGTTTTATGTAGGCTCATTTAAGAAAACACAGGCTCTTCTTTTGATTAAACACCTATCATCACTGTATTACTTGTTATATTAGGACTAGATTAGAAATTCCAAGGGATTGCTTTACAGTTTTTCTTTTTACAGAAATAAAAAAATATACAACCTCTGTAAGAATACAGTTTTGAATATTAGAGAAGGAGCTAAAAAAATCCTAATGGGTTGCTTCTTATCCGGATACTTTACACTTGCAACTCTTCATTTGTAGTTTCTAATCATCTCAATATAGATTTATAATGCATCTATTAGAGAAAATTTGACCATGACGGGGGTCAGACTTAACTCTATTGATGTGAGATTTTATGATACCAAAGCGGAAACTTTGTGCATTTGCTGAAAAGAATCTAACCGTGGAAGGGGTCAGATTCATTCTAATGATGCCACCCTTTTTGACCCTTACAGTCATATCCATATTTCAGCAAGTATTTATTCGAATAATTATACTGCTCTTGGCTTTTTAGTGAATGAATCAGGCCATTTATGGGCTCGGACTCTTTGCTCTAAAGGCCTTCTTGACTACTTACTTTATACCCTTTGAAGGGTAAATTTTAGCCATTTGTACTATTTTTGTGCGCTATCATGGGGTGAATTTGACCATTAACAGGTCAAATTCATCTACCCTAGTGCTAATACTAACCTATCTAGAGATTTGCTTGTTGAATCTCTTTATTGGCCAAAGAGACTCAGTTGAAAGCATATTTTCTGCACACTTATAGGGAGAACCTGACCATAAAGAAGGTCAAATCTTCACCTTAGTGCAGCCTTATTTTTTAGTATGGAACTATGAATATTTACCATATTTATATACATTTGGCCTGAAATACACAGAATATTTCAACAAAGAAAATACCAACAAAAAAACAGTATCTATCACATTCACAGGTTCATTAATATGATAATAAACACCTATACAGTCACATTTACATAAAGCAGAACAGATAACCTCATTCATCAATGACAAACTAGTTTAAAGTAGGAAGAAGAAGAAGAAGAAGAAGATTCCAGTTCCAAAAATTTCATTAAGAAAAGATGGGTTAATACATACCTTTTTAAGAGTAAAAGCAACAGAAATTTGACAAAATAAAGGTCAAATGTGAAAAACTGGGGACCAACACAGCAACTAACAGGAAACAAAACCAGCAGTAGAGAAACCCAGACAGTCAGAGCTTGGAAATCCAGAAATTGAAGCAAGACCAGCAAGAAAACAGATTTCAACCAGATAACTCTCAAAAAACCAGAAAAAACCAGTCAGTTACCACCCAAATTCAAGAATACCAAGACTGAAGAAGACTAGATTTTTTCTTCGGATATTTCTATACCTAATCTAGTGTTCTTTTTTGTATAGGATTTCTATTGTGTGTGTATATGGAATTTCTGTATCCAGATTTTCAACAGGGGCTTTTTTTTTTTGTTCAATACGTAAAATCAAGTAAAGTGAAAAAAAGTCGAGAATATGTAGAAAGAAAGTCTATTTATAGGGAGCTCAAGGGTGGGATATGCTTTTGCAGATTCCTCATCCAAAAATCTGAAATAGTACATAGGGCAGCTGTTATTCTTATAATTGGGACAGCTGCCCCTCTTCTAGAACTTTCCTACCTTAGAAAAGACCTTTTTATCCTTAAGAATCTGATTTCCTAATATATATTTCCCCATGTACCTTTTTGAAGCCCCTATATTTACCATTACGTAACCAGGGTGACTTACTTGGGTTATCATTTAACTATAGTTAACTGACACTAGTTATGCCCTTTAGATGACAACTAGTTGTTCTTAACCGAGGTTGAGTTAATTAATTAAAGGTTAGTTGATTAAATGCCTAGAGTTAGCTTTCATGCTAACTATCTATGTTTAAGTTATTTAATCATCAGTTTAATTAAACTCAATGGAGGTTAGTCAACTTAGTTCTCTTAACTTAGGTTAAATGAATCTGTTTTAGTCCATTAACCTCAAAATCATTTTAAACAGATTTTATTTTTAGTTAAATACTTAAGAAGCTAGCTAAGTTAATTTCTAGATTGAAAAAGTTGGAATCATTTAAATGTGAGACTAAGTGAATCAATTGTTATGAAGCTTAGTTAACTCAA
>ML345619.1:0-11304 GCA_005239505.1 Nicotiana paniculata | reverse complement strand
TATAGGCATAGAAGACTTATGTATTTTTTCACTGTTTCATTGTATAGAGCTACATTTAGTACAAAGCTTGTGACTATAGTGACATTCCGAGTTTTGGGAAGTGAAAGTGTATATGCTGAGCAACTATGTTATATCTACTCTAGTTATTTTCTGTCTTTATTTTATTGATTCTATCATTTTTCGCAAATTTTAGGCTTACCTAGTTGTAGAGACTAGGTGACGTCATGATACCTTTCGGAGGAAAATGGGTCTTGACACGGACCATCAGGGCCGAATTATCTTCTTCTTCTTCCTCGTCTTTGTCTCTCAATTTTTGGACCGTGTCCGCCGAGAGAGCGGCCAATTGTTTTCTCACCCTTAGAGGTTTGGGCTTTGGGACCTCGTACTTGGCTGGCCAAGTCCCTTCCATTCTTATCCTTTTCTGGCTTCAGAGCCAGGGACTTGGCTTTTCCTCCTTCACTTGAAGGCCTCAGAATGGCATCCTTGTTCAAGCCTGCATGAAGGAAAATTAGTAATGAACGAAGTATGAAATTACTTTAGAATACATAGGGGGAAACCCTTACCATGGTTCTTGGCCTTCCACCAGCCCTTTTCCAAATCCCTCCATGCTCGTTCGACGCGAGTAGAAGCAGAGTCTAGCTTTCGGACCCAATCTTCGAGATCGGGCACCGCTTGAGGCATCCAAGGGGCGACACATGTCGATGTGCACCACTACCTCAGAACCCCATTTGCAGTCCTTCTCCATGGCCTCGATGTGGCTCTTCGTAATCGAACACATGTACATCGACACATGTTTTCATCGGCCCAGTACCGATGAGGGGTTCTCGACTTTGAAGTCAGATTTTAGAACGCATGGGCTAGGAATATACTCATGGGGGGCCGGTTCTACCGGCGTTTTATCACCAGCCCGCCGGGAAGAGGAAGATGAAGCCTTTTCTTTATACGACACAGTCTTGGAGGTTTTCATCATTTAGGTAAGGGAAGAAAGTCGAAGATAGGTATAAAATTAGTGGCTCCAGTAAGAACAATGACAGAGTAACGGGCGACGACAAAAGGAAAGATGAGAAGAGCTAGAAATTTGAGAGTTTTAATCAAAGAAAAAGTAAAGTTTGATCCAATATAGGAGGTGATATTTATAGGCTTGCAGCGATGGTTCGGTGGAACTAATGGCTGATCGCTGACTGACATGCATTGATGAATTAGGGAACCGAACCGACGAGATGTTTTGGTCACATCCATCGCTTACGTCACGAAGACGACATCATGATCGAGGTGTAAGAGAATCGAGGCTCAAGTCGTTTCTTATCATTTAATTCTAAGAAACGCGGGGACTATCTCTATATGATTAAAATCGAGTATGTCCGATTTTATAGGCTCAATAGATTGCCTCAAGAATAAGTTCATAATATACCGAGCTTGAGTTCGAAGACATGGAGATCGAAGTACTCACTGGGAATCGAGCCAAGCATGATCGACGTCGAATAACAGAATAGCGAGATATCAGTTATCGACCGAAGATCTCAGCGAAAATCTAGGAAATAATTGAATCACTAACGGTTAATGAAATAAATCACGGATTTTACTTCCGGAATTAGAGTTGTACCTTATTTAGGATTCTTCTACTATATAAAGAGGAACCCCATTCATTTGTAGCCAGACAGAGACTGAGAAATAATATACACACTACTCTCTTTTTGCTTATATTTTACTAACTGTTCTTATTGTTCTTAACATTTAATCTCGAGGTTGTTCTTAATCGAGGTCGGCATATTGCTACATCTCTGGTTTGGTTTATTTTTATCGTTCAATTCATTTGTTTAATTCATCATTTATCAATTGGTATAGAAAAAGATCACGTATCTTTAAAATCACAGTACAAGTTTAATTGTTACACGTATTTCGAGGTAAATAATTATCTTCAAGAGAAAGCTATTAGATACCATTTTGCTAAAATTTTGGACACAAATCTTTCCCAATTCAAGCATTATATCTCTTAAGATAATGAAATCTGCGAAACATGCTATAATTATAAAGTTCTTCCATTAATCTCTTGAAAGAATTTATTTTTCTAAGTAGATTTAAAATGTGCCTTAGAGTTTAAATCTTTATACTTTTAGTTATGAATTTATTAATAATGTATTAGCTTTATTCAATATTTAACAAGTGAAATATGCATATCTTGTGAGATTTTCAATTTGAGTAATTTCTTATCTTTTATATATAACATTGGAAAAGGAAAAATAGTTGATTTTTGGATAATTTTTATCTATAATGGTAAAAAAAATATTAAACCTAAATATTGTTATAGGTGTATAACAATCATTTACTATAAAAGCCAAAAAAATCAGAACAATCGAAGTTGTTATAAAGAGGCTTGACTGTATATTAAATTTATTTTTGACATTTTGGGGTTGATAAATTTTGTTATTCCGCATTCCAAGCATTAAAATAAAGAAAAAAATGATCCTAAAAACGGGTGAAAAAAGGAAAAGAAGGTTCAAAGCTGAGAGAGTAAAATAGTTGTTGTATTGGTAAAAAATAGACTTCACACGTGTAATATTTCTGATGACAAGGCAATCTACGTGGATCAATGGAAACATAACAGCTGGTCAAGAATTTTAGAAAGAAGTATGGAACAAAGAGGAATGAAATAGTATACACACGAGACAATTAGATGCAGGAGTTCCAATCTAATTAAGGAGTTGAAGAGAGACGGTCAGAATGAACCAAGGCAGAATAAATGGCAGATTCAAAGATCTTCAATCAATGAGCTAAACATTACATAATCTTCACGCAACAATTACGATTACCAATTGTAACGTTACATTAATGATATTATTAGTCATTAATGCTCAATCATTAAGAAGAGTAGACGTTATATTAAGAAATTCCCTATAAAAGGAGTAAAATCTCACTTGTATGGACACATTCGAACCACTACTGAAATATACTTAGNTTACAAGTCTAATTCTTATTATTTGGTTATCAGAAGCCCGAGTACTTCTTAAAATAGCTTTGACTAAGAATCTAATTCTTTGGTTAAACAAATTGGTTCCGTTACCGAGAATCTGATAATCTTTATTTTTTCTCGAATAACCTTTATCGAATCATGTCGAATACCAACGACAACAACCAACAAACAAATGGAACCCTAGTTCCATCGCCTCCGGGATCCCCAAGAGGTTCAAGGGACAACTCCCCAGAAAGATCTACAACTCACAACAATGATCAAATTGGAAACGAGCAAACAGGAGAACAAGACCCTGTGAAGCAGATGGTTGGTGAATATGTGAGTGAAGCTCTTCAAGCTTTCATGAGGGGGATACCAACTGTGTCACCTAAGCCTCCTCCAAACAACACCGCGACTGTAGAAAATCCACAATCTGGACTAGCAAATTCAGGAAGTAGAGGCACTCTAAATGAAGCACTTGGAGGAAGACTAGGTATGTCTAATAATTCAGATTTACAATATTTAATACTAACCTTGCAGAAACAGGTGAAGGAACAAAACGATCGCAACGAGCAAATTCCTGGAGTACCACCTGTCATCAAGGGTATTGATTATTGATAAATACTCTCAACAACCCTGGAAGCCAAGTGCAGCAGCCGATTCCCAAGAAATTCAAAATGCCTGACATACCAAAGTACGGTGGGACAACTGATCCACGTGATCATGTTACTGCTTTCACCACAGGAGTAAAAGGCAACGACCTGAATAAGCAAGAAATTGAATCCGTGTTGGTCAAAAAGTTTGGAGAGACACTCACCAAAGGAGCATTAACAAGGTATTCTCTCTTGCCCGAAAATTATGTTGATTCTTTTGCTGAGCTTGCAGATTTGCTTATAAAAGCACATTCCGGTGCGCAAAAAGTGGAAAAGAGAATGGAAGACATATTCAAAATAAAACAGGGAGATACAGAGTTGCTTCGTGAATTCGTAGACAGGTTTCAACGTGAAAGGATGCTTCTACCAAGAGTACCTGACAATTGGGAAGCTATGGCTTTTGCAAGTAATTTGAACGATAAAAGCTCTGAAGCCACGAGGAGACTCAAAGAAAGCTTGAGAGAGTTCCCAGCTATGACATGGAACGATGTTTATAACATGTACAACACCAAATTACGAATTGAAGAAGATACTATTGCCCAATCAAATGCAGAAGATAGGATGAGTTCTAGACACTCCGAATCAGAAAGGAGAACTAGCAAAAATAGGTACGATCCGTACACGGGACCTTCAGGATGAGAGGCTCGTTCCAAATTTGAAAATCCAAGGTTTGATCACATACCGTCAAATAGAGATTCGAGCTCATCATCATCAAGATCCAGAAAGGATCGAGATGAGCAAAATAAAGGTAATACAAGAATTGGAGATTACAATTTCAATGTAAGTACTTCCGAATTAATTAAAGTATTAAGAAATATGGGTGATAAAGTTTGATGGCCCAAAGAAATGAGATCAAATCCAAACAGAAGGAACCCAGAATTCTGGTGTGAATTTCACAATGATCATGGGCACAAAACATCAGACTACAGGTTATTGCAAGGAGAGGTCGAACACTTATTAAAACAAGGTTATCTAACAGAACTGAAAAAGGTAAACATGCATATATGAAGAATAGGCAGGAGCCCCCAAAACCACCATCTCCGAAGAGAACAGTAAATGTGATAAATGGAGGAGCGGAGGTAAATGGCGTAACTTATACTTCAGCAAAAAGGATGACCAAGTTCACAGTGACCCACGGGAAACGGACTCGTGAGACCTTGGAGGCTGACAACATCTCATTCGACGACTCAGATGCTGATGGATTACTGCGTCCACGTAACAACGCACTGGTACTATCTCTACTTATACATGACACTAACGTGAAAAGAGTATTGACTGATCCAGGTAGCTCGGTCAATATCATTTTTCTGAGGGTTGTGGAAGAGATGTTAATGGGGGACCGCATAATTCCAAAAGCACGTTCCTTGTCCGGATTCGAACTCTAGTGTCATAACGAAAGGAGAAATTGAGCTTAATACCTATGTAGAAGGCGTCATCAAGGAAACGAGATTTCAAGTTATAGATACAGATATGGATTATAATGTAATCATGGGGAGACCATGGATCCATGACATGGATGCAGTACCATCTACTATGCATCAGGTAATCAAATTCCCTTCCAAATGGGGAATCCAGCAGATTCGAGGTAATCAACAGACTTCAAGAAACATCAACTCAGTGATGCATTCCAATAAAAAAAAGAAATAGCGAAAGAATCAAGAGACGAGGGAGCAACTCGAACAGACACGAAAGAAAACGATAAAGACACGATGAATCAAATCACCACGAATGTTGCATCAAGACATACATACAAGGATTCTAGACCTGATGTTATTCAAGAACCAGAAGAGAATGAAAATATCAAGACAACGATTGAGGAGCTCGAAGCTGTTCCACTGTTCAAGCTTAAGCCTGCGCAAAAGATATACATAGGAGTAAGGCTTAGCCCGACCAGAAGAGGTAAGTTAATTGAATATTTAAAAGTTAACGCAAATTGTTTTGCATGGTCCCATTCAGATATGACAGGTATACCCTCAGAAGTGATGACTCATAAACTAAATGAAAACCCATCCTTCGTACCTGTCAAGCAAAAGAAAAGAAAGCAGGGATCGTTCAAGAATCAAGTGATCGATGAAGAGGTGCAGAAAATCTTAAAAATCGGTTCAATACGTGAGGTAAAATATCCTAATTGGTTAGCTAATACTTTAGTGGTAACTAAAAAGAATGATAAATGGAGGTATGCGTAGATTATACGGATTTGAATAAAGCATACCTAAAAGACTCATTTCCATTATCTCATATAGATCAAATGATTGATGCCACTACAGATCATGAATTATTAAGCTTTTTAGATGCATATTCTGGTTATAATAGGATAAAAATGGACCCCTCAGATGAGGAAAAAACCTCATTTATTACAAGCATGGGGACTTATTGTTACAAAGTCATGCCTTTTGGCTTGAAAAATGTTGGAGCCACGCATCAAAGGCTAGTGACCAAGATGTTCCAGGAACATCTGGGGAAAACAATGGAGGTGTAAATTGATGACATGTTGGTAAAGTCAACGCAGGCAGAAGATCATTTCCAACATCTCTCAACTACTTTCGAGATCCTCCGCAGGTATAACATGAAATTAAATCCAGAATAATGCGCCTTTGGCTCGAATCAGGTAAATTTTTGGGTTTTCTCGTATCAAATAGAGGCATTGAAGTAAATCCTGCTCAAATTAAAGCTATTGAAGAAATACCTGATATACTCGCGAGCAAAAAAGAAGTTCAAAGATTAACATGTAGGATTGCAACTTTAGGAAGATTCATCTCCAGATCTTCAGAGAAGAGTTTTAATTTCTTCACAGTACTAAAGAAGCATAATTAGTTCAAATGGACTGAAGAATGTCAACAAGCTCTTAAAGACTTGAAGGCTTATCTTTCAAATCCCCCACTGCTGTCTAAACCAAAGGAAGGGGAAATGTTATACATTTATCTTATTGTTGCAGAAATAACCGTACGTGCAGTCCTTGTAAGGGAGGACAAAGGTAAGCAGTCTCTTATCTACTATGTAAGTAAGTCCTTACTAGATGCTGAAACTAGATATCCTCATCTAGAAAAATTAGCCTTGGCTCTAATCATGGCAGCTAGAAAGTTAAGACCGTACTTTCAGTGTCACCCAATTACTGCTGTAACTTCGTATCCTTTGAGAAATATTTTGCATAAGCAAGAACTGTCAGATAGACTGGCTAAATAGGAAATAGAACTAAGCAAATATGACATAATCTATCAACCTAGGACTGCAATAAAGTCTCAGGTTTTAGCCGATTTTGTCACAGATTTTAACACTAGCATAATTCCTGAAGTAGAAAAAGAACTACAAATCTTTACCGGAACTAATTAAGGGATATGGACTCTATTCACCTACGACTCTTCTAATATTAAAGGAGCCGGGTTGGGAATTGTTTTGATACCACCTTCGGGTGAAAAGATAAGGCAAGCTATTAAATGTTATCCCATCATTAATAATGAAGCAGAGTATGAAGCTGTCGTTGCAGGACTCGAATTAGCACGAGAACTCTCAATTGAGCAGATCGTGATCAAAAGTGACTCTTAACTAGTGGTGAACCACATGCAGGGGACTTATAATGCTAGAAAGAATCAAATGCAACAGTATCTGGAAAAAACACAAGACTTGGTGAGGCAATTCCAGTCATGGAAGATTATGCAAGTACCTAGAGAGGAAAATGCAGAAGCGGATGCGTTAGCTAATCTTGCAGCAACTACTGATGTAACAAATAAAGATAATGCTATTGTGATACACTTATTTCATTCAGCAATTGACCAGGACAAGAATGAGGTAACATTTAATAATCAAACTAGGGATTGGAGAAACGAAGTTGTAAATTTTTTATAGAATGGTACCGTGCCTGAAGATAAGAAAGAAGGTCAAGCACTTCGCCTAAAACTTTGCACGGTATTGCGTAGTTCGTGACACTCTGTATCGCAAAATGTTTGGAGGTCCCCTAGCAAGGTGCCTTGGACCAAACCAAACTGAGTACGTGATGAAAGAAGTACACGAAAGACATTGTGGGAACCACACAGGTGCAAGGTCCTTAGTCAAAACCCTAACTAGAGTAGGGTACTATTGGCCTACGATGGAAGAAGACGCTGAAAATTTCGTGGCTAAATGCGATAAATGTCAGCGATATGCTAACAATATGCATCGACCCACAAAATTACTACAATCGGTTGTATCACCTTGGCCATTTATGAAATGGGGAATGGATATAGTAGGACCTCTACCCCCAACCAGAGGAAAGGTACGATTTTTACTTGTATTAACAGATTATTTCTCAAAATGGGTGGAGGCAGATGCTTTTAAACATGTGCGAGAAAAAGAAGTGAAAAGCTTCATATGGCGAAACATCATATGCCGTTTTGGTGTACCAAAGGAAATTGTATGTGACAATGGCCCACAATTCATAGGCTCACAAATCATAGAATTCTTCCAAAGCTGGCAAATCAAACGAATCACTTCTTCACCATATCACCCCGTGGCTAACGGGCAAGCTGAATCAACAAACAAAATCATTGTTAACAATCTGAAGAAACGATTGGAAAAAGCTAGGGGAAATTGGCCTGAATAACTACCAGCAGTATTATGGCCTTATAGAACTACTACAAAGACAGCCACACGAGAAACCCTATTCGCGTTTGTTTACGGCTCAGAAGCTCTAATACCAGTGGAAATTGGTGAACCGAGCACGAGATTCACAACATCAACAGAAGAAACAAACAATGACGAGTTGAGAACAACTCTGGATTTACTCGAGCAAAGGAGAGAAGCTACTTTAATACGCATGGCATCTCAAAAGCAAATGATAGAGCGATATTACAACAGAAAAGCTCACCTCAGATATTTCAAAATTGGGGACCTTATCCTTAAGAAAGTTTTTTAATCAACAAAGGAGGCTGGAGCAGCAAAATTAAATTCAAATTGGGAAGGACCCTACAAAGTGCGTGGTATTGCTGGAAAAGGTGCTTATGAGCTGGAAACCATGGATGACAGAATTTTACCAACAAGTTGGAATGCTGTTGACTTGAAGAAATATTATTTCTAAGGAAAAGGAATACCCACGGTCAGGTATCATTACATTCAATTTTATTTAGAACAGTTAAAATTATACTAACCATTTTAGATGATAGGCGAAAAGCTAACCCATAACCAGATAATGATATTAGACCTGAATAGACACGAGGAAAAATTAAATTCCCGGTCTAGGGTTGCAACTTTCTGATGGACGTTTCAAAGGGTTAAGCAGTCATCATCTAAACTATATACCTTCGAGTCTCGTATGTTTTTCCTTTTCAGGAAAAGAACCACAAGAAAGGAATAGTCAAGTGCTCGAGATTTCATTCTTCAAAGCTCAAACACTTGGGGGACTATACAATATGGAAGAGGCAAAGAAGACTATCAAAAGTGTCAAAGTTCAAGCCTGAAGATCCATTTTTCCCAACAAGTCAAAAATTATGAGCAGAAACAAAGAGCCAAAGACAAAAACACAAAGCCTGATTCAGAAACCTACAAAGAATATACTCGTGAATTTAAACGAATGTTTAGGTTAAAGGAAAAATTTTGTTACGGGTAGAAATTCATACCCCCATGTTTATTCAAAATCTGTTGTAAAAGAAAAAAGTTACGAAAGAGTCATAGACGATGCTCAAACATATGTAAAACGTTATGAAAATTTGAATAATATAAAGACTTTCTGCAAAATATTATTCGAAAAAAACATGTGAATTCCTATCTCTCTTTTGTATGTTTACACCATTATGAAGTTGAGACGTCTTCATCATTAAGCGTCGTTCATAAAAGGGCCCTCTTTTATAAATCGTGCTTATTTAAAAAAAACACGAAATACTGAAGCATTTTTTAAATACAAAATTAAATACCAAGGGGTAAAACAAAAACCCGAACGTAAAGCATGCAAACACTTAAGAGTAAAATGAAAACTTGAAAAAACACAAGTCATGCTAAGAAACCTAAATATTAATATTATATAATGGTAAAAACTAAGTATTAACTTAGTTTAAACCAAATTTATTTATACAAAGTTGCCCCTAAGTTGTCATTGGGGACTTGCTAAACCAAACTTCACCCCCAAATGGGACCGGGGGTAACCACCAATTGTTCCAAAAGAAAAAAAAAAAGAGGTTGATAAACACTTTCACTAGTCACTAGGAGGATTATATTCATCAGGAGGAGCAGCTTGAGATGGCGAGGCTTGGGAAGCAGCTTCATCAGGCACAATCTCATCCTATTGGAACTTCAACTTTAGGTGATGAAAATTTTTGACTTTGCCGAGACTTTTCAATCGTCTCCTTAGTTTTGGCAATTTTAGCTTCTAAGTCAAAATTTTCTTGGCCCATTTCCATCAATGTGTCAAGTCGGGCATTCAAATAAGCCCAACTCACATCAACAACTACTTTATCCTCAAGATCCTCGTAATCTTTCTCCCATTGTTCAATATCGACTCTCAGCTTATCTCTTTCAACCACGATAGCATCATAAGAAGCCTGCAAAAGGATAAGAGATCTTTCCAGAAACTGAATCTTGTTTGAAGGTTCACGGAGGTCCTCTTGGGTCTGAGTAAGAGATTGCACATGTTCACCAGCATAAGCCTCCTTCTGGTCCAACAAAGCCTTCAAGCTTCTTATCTCTTCAGTAGCATGGGAAAGTTACTCCGCAAAGGAAGACTCCAGGATGTTCTTATCCTTGCCTGCTTGACTTGATGAAGCCTTCTCGATGGCCAATTTTTCTGCAATTACTCTGATTTGCTGCTCCAAGGTACACCTCTCCTCCTCTACTGCCTCCGTATCAAGCTGAAGATTCTCGAATTTCTCCTTCCAGTTATCAGCCTCGGCATGATAGTCATTCCCTAATTGATCCGTATGAACGGTCCTTTTCATCAATTCTGTACCAATACAATTGATTTCCACAAAAAGAAAAGTTAGATACGGTAAAGGATATATATAAAAAAGGGAACGATATAGAAGATACCTTAAGGATGAGTGTACAATCTTGTTCATCCAAAGTTAAGGAGCTATGACTTTCCAACTTAGACTTCTCAACCGGGCCTATCAGAGGCTTCAACCACACATCCGTATGGCCTGATTTCTTTAAGAGGCTACCTCCCATAGGAACCTCTATTATAATTTGCTTCATCTCCCCACTACTGGAAGATCCTACTTCGACAATAGAAGGCACAAAAGTAGGGGCAGATGAAGGAGCCACAGATGGAATAGGTGGGAGAGCAGAAACATCAACAGGTGCGGCAACCGAAAGTTCCACGGGAGCAGATAGAGGAAAAATAGCAAGAGGTGCCTCCTCTGAAACTGTGCCAAAGCCTTGGTGGAATAATTGTTCAATTGATTCATTGGTAGAGGAAAGAGTTGCATCTTCAAGAGAGGAATACTCTGACTCAGGCATGGAAGATGGATCAGTAATTGGAGCAGATTCGTCGTCAGATACGACCTTTCTTCTCCGTGACCTCCGAATCAGCGAACCTTCCTCCTGCTCTTCCTCATCGTCCAAGGTCCGAGACCCACTTGCTTTCCTTTTTTATGAAAAGGAGTTCACAATAATTTCTTGGGTCTTGGCCAAAGAAAGTTTCGAATCAGATACTGCAGTGGCAGAGACCCCACGCGCGGGTGATGCGTGGCTAGAATTCATGATTTTAAGCATTATATACCTTGCATTTTATGTGTTTTA
>ML345618.1:0-11079 GCA_005239505.1 Nicotiana paniculata | reverse complement strand
TTTCTTGAGTTTATATGGCTAAATTGAAGGTTGTTTGAATGGTTGTAGATCTTGAAAAAATAAAAATTTGAATGAGATTAGGAGGATGATTAGCTATTTATCTTCTTTTTTTTTTAATAGAAAAGATCCGTTAGTGATTTGGTGGAATAATGAGAGAATGGGAAGGTAAAGAGGATAATGTATAAAAAGAAAAACAATAAATAAGAAAGATAACACACATTAAAGCAAATTTAATATCGGAATCTCATCTCTCTATTTTCCGACTCTCATCTCTCATATTTCTATTTTCCGACTCTCATCTTGTTAACTGACTTAGCCGCAATACTTATCAAAAGACAGGACACGGTAGTTACACTTTCTGTCTCGCGTAAGAAAGAGAGTTTAGAGTGCCATACAAAGAACCTTAGATAAGGGGATTCCTCCCATTGACTGAAGTTCAGAGTCAACCTTCCACACAAGGCAATCTTCTGATAGAGGGGAGAGGCAGAGCACAACCGATTCTGTGACACAAGATGCGCTGGTATTGCAAAGACAGGAATGAGTTCACAACGTTCGAATAAGCTACTCGACCGACTAAAACTAACAATATTCATCAATCAGTCGATTGTTTTTTAAACTTATTTAATGTTATAATTATTGTACTGTATTTGTATTATAGATAGCAGCAAAGTATTAGGACCAACAGAAGAAAATTTAATTTTGTAACTAAAAATAACCAACTGACCATATATGAATTGCATTGGTGTATTATATCGACCTAAAGATCAATTCATGTGCCCTGTAATAGCGAGATCAAATGTTGGATATATTGGGCTCCCCAGACAAAAATCTGAGAAGATGAAAACACAAAAAAAGAAAGTTATAGTTGCCAAAAAACAACACGTACCTACATCTTTGCACTTCCAAAAGCACAAATGTTTAACTGTTTAAAGAGAAATTTTAAGAAATCAGTGTCCAACTTGCTTTTGATGCAATAAGGGATTACTACCTGTAGACCAATTCAACATTTATCGAGATGGAGAATTCCATTTCACAAGACTTAAGATGGTATACAAATGCTTATTATACCTATAGAAATAAACATATATAATTGCATCTTATATATAATTGCAAAAGAGAAATCGCAGTAGTTATATTACTATGAAATGTTGTAAAAGATGGAGCTTCTAGGAAGGGACAAGAAAACTTTGAGGAGTGAAAGACTTCACTTGGAAGCCGAATTAGATAAGAAGCTTAACGTGTTTGAATATCATCTGTAATGGAGAATACTTAATAAAAGTGGACTGCACGTCACAATAACAAAACAAATAGTTGGAACTGAGGCAAGAGGAGTGAAAAAGGAATTATTTCAGATAACCAAGGAAATGGAAGAGCTATGAACACCTAAGCAAGGAGCATAACCAGCAGATCTTATCAATTCAATTTGTGCAGTCAATTTTACTGTAGAATCTGTTGTTAACTTTTTGGTGAACCTATATTCCATCAGTACCAATTGCATCATCCTAAAAGAATATAATAAACAACAAAAAGAATCAAAAAATTGGGATGTCGTTATTTTAACTAAACTACCATCAGTATCTTCTGTCTGGATGATCTCCTCTCTTCTGTCACGATCCGAAATCCCACCGTCGGGACTGTGATGGCGTCTAACATTGAACCCGCTAGACTAGTCAACGTTACCAGTTATTCTAACATGTTCCTTTATTATTTAGCATTTAACAGTGATATACAAGAACAATTAGAAATCAAAGTGCGGAAGATAATGTAATCTAACAATTTAAGTAAATAGTATTACAAAATCCTTAATAACAACCCCCAAGATCTGGTGTCACAATTTCATGGGCTGTCTAAGATTGCTACAAATAAAGTCCACAAGGTACTACTGTCTCGGAAATACATAAAGACAGGAAAAGAAGAGAGATAGGAGGTGACGCCAAGACCTGCGGATGCCTGCAGGTCTACCTCAGTGTCGCCTGGTTGACTGAAGGAAGCCTCCTCGATCAGTGTCCACTAGGTCCGGTACCTAAATCTGCACAACATAAAGAAGTGCAGGTGTAGCATCAGTACAACCGACCACATGTACAGAGTAAGTGCCGAACCTAACCTCGGCGAAGTAGTGACGAGGCTAGGACACGACAAATAATATCACCTGTGCACTTAAAATAAAATATAACAGGAAATAACAACAAGAAATAAACAGTTAAGTGCAATGACGGGGAAACATGCTGGGGTAAAAGGGTAGGAAATACTGAAATGACAGAACGAGGCAGCAGTTCAAATTACCAAAAATAACAACGAGGATTAACAACACGAAATAAACAAGTGAAAAGAAACGGCACGGCATGTCCCCTCGTGCTAAAGTATCATAAACATGGCACGAAATGTCCCCTCGTGCATAAAACATCACAATCACGGCACGAAATGTCCCATCGTGCATAAATATCATCAACACGGCACGAAATGTCCCCTCGTGCATAAATATCAACAACACGACACGGAATGTCCCTTCGTGCATAAATAAACATAAACATGGCACGGAATTTCCCCTCGTGAATAAATATAAAAAAACAGCAGTTTGGCAAGAAAATCAACAATAAGAAACCATAAATGCAAAGGAATAATCAACAGGAATAATATCGTCCCGGCAAGGGACACAACTATAACCAATCCTACACAAGTGTATAGTATAACAAAATATCTCTCAACCGCTCAAGTACTCAACAGTGTTCACAACCAAGAATTTCCCTCAAACGAATAACTGCCAAATCGATATTAAATCCATAACACAATAAACCTCAATAAAAATCACATAATTGCTCATATTCGACTCACGGGCATGCTTGACCACAACATATGGGTAATCGTCACCTCACCTATACACTGGACATGGAATAAACACATAACAAATAAGACTCAACACCTATTCCCTCAAGCTAAGGCTAGGCCAAACACTTACCTAGACTCCAATGATCCAAATCACGCCTCTAGCACCGCTTTTCCTTTTGAACCCGACTCCAAATCAATCGTATCTAGACATAATCGACTCAATAACATCAATAAAGGATAAACAATTCAATTCCAATGCTTAATTATAGGCTTCCTAACATTCTTCCCAAAAATCCAAAAATCGACCCCGGGCCCGTTTGGTCCAAACACGATGTTCGGACCAAAATCCGATTACCCATTCACCCACGAGCCCGAATATATAATTTGTTTTGAAATCTGACCCCAAAACAAGGTCAAATTACCAAATAATCAAAAAGCCCTAACTCTACCCAAATCCCTAATTTTCTACCCTTAATCTCATGTTTTTAGGCCTAAAATCTAATGGGTGTGGATGAAAATGGAAGAAAACGAGTCAAAGATTGCTTACCTAAGAGCTTATGGTGCAGAAGTTCTTCAAAATCGCCCAAGAGGTGTGGAGGAGAAAAGAGTTTGTGAAAAATGGTGAAAACCCCGTACTATTATGTTTTTGAACAATTTAAATAACTGGGCGAATTTCTTCTTCGCGTTCGTGAAGAGTTAACCTATTATACCTACGCGATCGCGTGTCCATGGCCGCGTTCGCGAAGGTTTGGCCTTCCAGGCTTACGCGTTCGCGAGCCATTGGTCGCGTTCGCGAAGGGTTACAGTTTCCCAATCCCCAGGCCCCCTATTGCACTACGCGTTCGCGTGAGGCTCGTCGCGTTCGCGTAGAGCATTACCCACAAAGCTCTGCGTTCGCGACCTGAGCCCTGCGATCGCGTAGAGTAAATTTCCGTTCCTGCCCAATTGCACATCACGATCACACTAAGTGGACCACAATCGCGAAGGTCAAGAGACCTGGGCACCAGATACAACATTGGACACCAGATATTTACCAAGTTTTTGCACCCCGATACCTACCCGAAACCACCAGAGCCCTCGGGGCTCAAAACCAAATATACACACAACCTTAAAAACATCCTACGGACTTATTCGTGTAATCAAATCACCAAAATTACATCATAAACATCGGATTAAACCTCAAAATCAATGAAATTTCTCAAACTTCCTTAAATATTAAATTTTGTATTTAAGGTCCGAATCACGTCAAATGGATTCCGTATCTTATCAAACTTTACAGACAACACATATAAATCATATTGAACTTGTACCGGCTCCGGAACCAAGATACGGGCCCGATACCATAGGTTTTACATAACATTTTACTTTCAAAAACCTTTATATTTTTCAGAAAATAATTTCGTTTAAAAATTCATTTCTCGGACTTGGGACCTCGGAATTCGATTCTGGGCATACGCCCAAGTCCCATATTTTCCTACGGAACCTCCGGGACCGTCAAATCACGAGTCTGTGCCTGTTTACCAAAAATGTTGACCAAAGTCAACTTTACTCAAATTTCAACACAAAATTATTGTTCTTATCAGTTCTTTATATAACAGCTTCCCGGCTACACGCCCGGGCTGCGCACGCAAATCGTGTTGAGACAGAAGGAGGCTTTCATGGCCTCGGAACACAGGTTTAGCTAGAAATATACGGGATGACCTTTTGGGTCATCACATCTTCATATCTGTTTGTTTTTTTACTTCTTGTTTGCTCAAAAATTAGATTAATGCAATGAACAGATCTAACAGCAAACTAATTTTAAATACCGTTATTACGTTTCATAAGCCAAAAGACACAATTTCTTTGTGTAATCAATGTGCTATTAATCTACATTTTCCTTTGTAAAGTTGTGCAAGCTATGCTCAGAATACTGAAATTCATTGATGCTGAAAGAGAGGATATATAAGTGCAAACTTCCATCGAGTTAGAGAAGGTTGTAAATTTTGTTTTCTCATTCTGCTTACTGCTCCTTGTGTTTTCTTCTGCCTACATGACTGTAGTATTAATATTGGATATATTAGTTATCACAGCAGTAGTACATATAATGATATGAAATAGAATGTTGAAATTTCTTGTAACCAACACTATGGGGCATCTCTACAATTTTCTCTGCTAGTAAGTTTTTGAGAGAGTTCAAGTGGCTCATAGTATTATGCATAATAAATTGTCATAAGTCACATCAAAGAGGTAAGTAGAAATTCATTAGCTAAGAGTAAGAACCACATCAAACATACCTAGCAGAGTCAAAATGCGGAAAGTTTGAGTGTTCGAGCCTGTCCTTTCCTCAAGCAATATAATATAGCCAACAATCATTAAGAATCGAACTGCTTCTATTATTATTCCCCCATTAAAAAGCTAAGAGCATATATGNNCAGCGGTTCCAGGAATTTATTGGTTATAAAATATTTTACACACCTGTATGAAGTAGCTTTATATAGGAACACATTTGGCAGTCATACATTTTGGAGCTTCAACATCACAGCACACACACTTAACGGTTCCATTTTTTTGGTAACATACAATAGCAGATAAGTTTTGAAGTTCCACTTTACATTGGTCTCATAAAACTGATGCCACCAACAGAATCCTTGATATAGAAGTTACAACGGTGAAGCCAGAAGCTACGAAATTGAAATAAATTGCGGCCAGAACTAATGCTGATGTTAGTTATCTGTTTCTTATCCTTCCAAACAAGTGCGTCAGCCACTGCAAAATACAGTCACATAGGTCGTGTTAGAATCTTTTTTCTTCTTATTTTTACTAATGAAGAATTAGCTATATGGGCATTTGATACATTTGAATTATAAAAAGAAATCGTAACATTCAAATCAACATTGGCTACAGGTGAATTTGAAGAGACAATAAATGGAACTTACCTTGATGAGAGCAAACTCTTGCTTGTTAAAGTTAAAAAATTAACACTTTTTAGTACAAAAAAATTATAGCACAAAACATGAAAAAAAAAAAGGTTAAAAGAAAATTTAGAAGAAATTAAGGATACTGTCACGACCCAAAATCCATTAAGGTCGTGATGGCGCCGGACAACACTGTCAGGCAAGCCAACAAAAAATAGTTAAATTAAATTTCCTATTATAGTATTTTGAAATCGTTACTCTTGTGAACACCCAATTTTTGCCCCGCATGGAAATTACTCCTAAAAAAATCCAAAAAGTAATTTTTACGAATTTTAAGAGTTTTTCTTTATTTAGTTGCATTTCATGCATGTTTAATATTTTAAAATCATAGAAAAAATCATAAAAAAGTTGTCACGTTTTCATTTCGTGTCATTTTAGGTTTAAATTGCATTTTTAGGATTTAGTTACATTATTAAATGCATCTTCTAAAAATCAAAATTGCATTCGTAGGTTAATTAATTAATTTGTTGCACTAGTCCATCAATTAGATAAAATAAATACATAGGCTAGCCAAGAAATAAATTTAAATTAAAATTGAGTCTAAAGTAGCTAACTATGCAAAAGCATAAAAAGAAGAGAAGGTTGTTAAGGCTAAATTCGGAATGGGCCAATTTTCATGGCCCAATTTCCTCCTAATCCGCCCTAACCCAAAACCCCACCAACCCATTCTACGTAGCCCAATACCTATTAACCTAACCCTAAAACATACCTATAAAAGGCCCTTTAATATTCATCACAAAAAAAAAGGAAGGACCCAACAGCAGCTTCCCAGGACACAAAAAGAAATCCCCTCCTTCCTAAGAGAAAAACAAAAAAAACGGCAGCCTCTAAAAATTCCCAAGCCAGCAGCCATAGACAAAAAACAGCAGCTTTCGTCGGACCTCCTCCATCCTCTCACGCCAAACTCCATGGGATTTCTCTCATTTTGAGAGACAAAGAGGAGGACCCAAGATCAGCTTNAAAAAAAAAAAAAAAAAGAAAAAAAGACCCACCTTCAGCTGCCGGCCACCCCAAGAAAAACTAACATCTTCAGTCATCTTCTCCAAAGAGCTGCCGCCGCCAAACTCCTACCCCTAAAACCAGCAGCATATACACAGGAGGGCAGTGAGCAAAACGCAAGAGAGAGGAAACGCTAGCTAGCCACCACAACCCTCTTCTCCGTCCAAAACAACCCCCCTAAACTCACCCAAAAAAAACACCCCTTGGAACAACCATGTGAACCACCATCAACATCCATATAAAGCTCCTCACCAACCACTAAAGCTTCAGTGATGTTTTCTGAGTCAGGATCGAGTTTTACCAGCCGAAAAATGAGTTTGTCAAAGTTTTGTGTAACGACCCGACCGATCGTTTTATATTATCGGACCTCGTTCCCCTAAATAAAACTTTTCATAGCGGCATTTTATGATTTATGACTTGCGGGGACTGGTGGTCTGGGATTCGGAGGTGTTTAGAGTGCAATAGGAACAATTGGTTCCTTAAGGTTGGCCTTCAAGGCCAAGTTTGACTTCGGTCAATATTTTGGGTAGACGACCTCGGAATCAAGTTCGTCGGTTTCGATAGCTTCGTGTGATGATTTCATACTTGGGCGTATAATCGGATTGGGTTTCTGATGACCCGGGGGCATTTCAGCGCCCAATATTGAAATAAGGAGTTCCTTAAGTTCATATTTTGGTTTGGGACGTGTTTTTTTGTTATCGAGGTCCGAACGGAATTTCAAAACTGGGAATAGTTTCGTTATGTTAATTATGACTTGCCTGCAAAATTTGAGGTCATTCTGAGTTGTATAGGTCGGTTCGGCGCGTTGTGAGCGAAGTCTAGAAAACTGAAAATTTCTCAATTTAGTTCTTGGGGTTTGGGGTGTGATCTTGAGTTTTAGCGTTGTTTTGGGTGTTCCAAAGGCTCGAGCGAGTCCGTATTATGATTTGGGACTCATTGGTATATATGTATTAGGGCTCGGGTGGACCCAAGTGCCTCCCGGGCACCTAACGAGGCCAAAAACCAGCTAAAACAACTGCTGGTGCAGCTGTTGCTGGTGTGACCGCAGGTGCGGTTGTCCAGCCGCAGGTGCGGGACCGCTCCTGCGGTCCCAGCCTCGCAAGTGCGGAAACCCAGGGCCCCCCAGCTTTTGCAGGTGCGGAACCATTTCTGTAGGGGCGGGTCCGCTGGTGCGGCAAGTGCGATTCCCAGCCCTCTCGCCATTTTCCGCAGGTGAGAATATTTTCTCGCCGGTGCGGGACCGAAGGTGTGGTCCCTGGGTCGCAGGTGCGGAAACCCCTGGAGGCAGACCTCTTTAAATTGTTTAAAAATGGGTTGTCTTCATTATTTCTCATACACAACTCCATTAGAGGGCCTTCAAGCTTGAGCAGCACCCCCACGACCTATATAGTGCTAAGGTGGGTAATTCCTCTCTATTTTCCTAAATTTTATTACATGGAATTCAACTAGAATTAATTACTAAAACATCAAAAAACCAAGAATTTGGATAGTACAAGTTAGGGCTCTTAAGAATTTGATACATCACCCCCATGATGGCCATGCATTCCAGTAAAGTGACATAATTGTGATTCTTAGGCTTCGGGTGAGTGATCCGTTCGAGAATTTTCGGAATCCGAGCGTGTGGGCCCGGGGTTGAATTTTGGGAATTTCTCAAAAATGTTGAATTTTTGAAAAAATAGAATAACTTCCCTACTTTGAGCGTGAATTGATGTCATTATACTATATTTGGCTAGTTGCGATCCGTCGAGGGTAGATTTCGGAGATTCGGGCGATCCTTGATCCGAGGGTGGTTTCGTCATGAGGTGAGTCTCCTTTCCAACCT
Organism: Nicotiana paniculata; assembly: GCA_005239505.1. Lineage (NCBI taxonomy): Eukaryota > Viridiplantae > Streptophyta > Magnoliopsida > Solanales > Solanaceae > Nicotiana > Nicotiana paniculata. Next base: position 2,475 of record ML345618.1, on the reverse strand, counting down.
TGTAAGGGGGAAATGTGCCCATAGGTTCCTTATTTTCTATGTATATATGTTGTGGGGGCCGCGTACTTACCAAGTGACGAGAGTCCGTATGTGGCGACTATATTGCTATGTCGGGTAGCTTTAGGATTCACGAGCATGCCACTATGTGCCTTATTTGTACCTTGTATGTGTTAAGAGTTCTAATTATCATCGAGGTGATATGGGAACATGAAACATTATGATTTAGATTCCAGTTGGCTATCTGTGGTATTGGCACAGTCATGTTGAGTCCACTGTTGAGTTGGTACATACATGTACTTATATATATACACACTTGTTATCGAGTCAGCACACGACCCGCAGGTATGATGTGTGACCGTGGGTAAGATTATTATTATTATCGAGTCAGCACACGAGCCGCAGGTATGATGCGTGGCCGTGGGTCAGCTTATTATTATTATTGAGTCAGCACACGAGTCGCAGGTATGATGCGCGACCGTGGGTCAGCTTATTATTATTATCGAGTTAGCACACGAGTCACAGGTATGATTCGCGATCGTGGGTTAGCTTATGACCTCAGTCCCTATGACCACCCTTATGACTCCGGCCGGTCGTCATGTCCTGGTATGTGTATGATCACTTGAGTTCCGAGTCACTTAAAAACTGGAGTGTCAGGTATTGGTTAAGAGAAGATTTCTGGTACTTCGTTGTTCCTTTTTCAGTTATTATTTTCTGGATTTCATTATTTGCTATGTACTTGTTGCTCACTGTTTCTCATGCCGATTGCTTTAGCCATATTTCGTCATATATTATATGGATGGACCTTAGTGAGTACCTAGTCGACCTCTAGTCACTACTCAGGAGGCTGGTACATCTAATTATCAGGCCGGTGTTAGGTACTGACTGGAGCTGATTTGACTTCGCAGTGAGCTGCTCTTCATGACGATCTCTGGCAGCACCCCGAAGTTTCCTTTGTCATTTTCCCGTCTACTTCATTCAGACTTTGGGATTTTGTATATATATGTTATCCTTGTATATTCAGATAGTTGCCCGTGATACTCGTGACACTAGTTCCTGGCACACACGTAGCGTATATTTTGGGTTTTGGGCTGTATATTTATACTTATGCTTATCTTTTGGCTCATGTATCGGATGGTTTTATTTTATGTCACAGGTTATCATCATGTTAATAATTGTTTCGAATTGGCAAACGTTGGGATAATTAATCAAATGGGGAGGGTAACACTTGGTGTACTTCATGTTGGCTTGCCTAACTCCGCTGTTGGGCGCCATCACGACCCGTGTGGGATTTTGGGTCTAGACAACGTGGTATCAGAGCACTAGGTTCACGTAAGTCTCACGAGTCACGGGCGAACCTAGTAGAGTCTTGCGGATCGGTACGAAGACGTTTGTACTTATCTTCAAGAGGCTACAGGGTGTTAGGAAACCTCTACTTGTTCTTACTCTATTGTGCAACCTATGATTTACTAAATTCATTCTTCTATTCTCTCACAGATGGTGAGGACGCGTGCATCTCATGTTCCTAATCCGGGAGAGGGTGCTGCCCCCGCCGCTTGAGACCGTGGTAGGGACAGGGGTAGGGCACCTGCCCGTCGTAGGGGATGAGGGTGTCCCAGAGCTATACCGATCCCGCCACCATAGGACCCTATATTAGAAGAGCAGCATAAGGTGCCTCCAGCAGATCCGGCACCCATAGACTTTATGACGGCGCTAGGCTTCTAGGAAGGCATGGGCCGTATGATGAGGTTCATGGACACCATGTCCCAGGCAGGTTTATTTCCAGCAAATCCTGTCACTTCACAGGCAGGAGGGGGAGCTCAGACCCCTACTTCCCAGGCCACAGGACCGACATGAACATTACATCCCACCCTGGGTACACTTCCCGTGGATGATGCCCAGCCTGTAGCGGCGGCACGGGGGCCCAGACCAGTTGTGGGTGGCGAGGGTTTAGAGGTTGGATTAGAGATAACGATACTTCGGGTGCAATCTAAGTGAACTGTAATGCGATCTAGCTAGCGTAACTTGAGAGAGTGCCTCTAGTAAATTATCATAATTACTTGAGAGAGAATTTTTGGTAGATAGAGTGTTCATTATTGATAGAGACGATTAATCAAGCTATACGAATATCCGAGAAGTAAGTTCACCAGCGGGGGAAACCATAACCTTAGATTTTTATTACAATTGTTTATCTTTAGTTTTAATCTTTAGTATTAGTAATTTAAATATCATCAGGTGACATCTGAATACTATTTTAACAGCTTGCTTGATACGTAAATTCCCTGTGGGATCGACTCTGGGCATAATACCCCAGGATTATATTTGCAACGCTCGCTTAGTCTTCTATAAGACATAGTTGAGCGTGATCAAATTTTGGCGCCGTTGCCGGGGAATTTAACGGAATTATCAATTGTGTTGAAAGAAATACAAAATTCTGAAACGTAGTCAATTTTCTTTAAAATTTTCGTTTTCACATTG
>ML345614.1:0-61527 GCA_005239505.1 Nicotiana paniculata | reverse complement strand
GTAACGCCAGGCAACCCCTGGCGTTATGGGTCTAACGCCTGGGTAACGCCAGGCACCCCCTGGTGTTTTGGGTATAACGCCTGGGTAACGCCAGGCACCCCCCTGGCATTTTGGGTCTAACGCCTGGGTAACGCCAGGCACCCCCTGGCGTTTGGGGTCTAACGCCTGGCTGTCGCCAGGCTTGTCCCGGATCGCTCCTTTTCGACTCTTGCACGTATTTTCCGACGTTTATGCTCTCATTTAGCTCGGCTTCCATTTCCAACTCACCTGCACATTAAATAAACTCCATTAGGCACTCATGACGTGTATTTTTATCGTTAAAACACATAAAATGCAAGGTATATAATGCTAAAAATCATGAATTCTAGCCATGCATCAGTAGGGCTTCACCAATGTTCTTTGGTTCAATCATGGATAGAAAGGCATCAAATGCACACAGAGTTTTCAAGGAGGATCTTGTTTTGATTCCAGATGTGAGATATGTTATGATGTTCTCAAGAGGGTGATAACTCTGATATATGTGTGGTTTGGGAATCAACTGTTCAATTCTAGATAGTTCCATGGTGCCTTGTTGTTGTGGAACAGGATCAGGGTCAAGATTCACATGTTGAGTTCCCCCTGTCATGTTTCTTGGGGTAGTTGGACATGTTCCATCTTTCATATTTGCTTCAATGTTTTCACTGCTTCTCACCAGTCCAAGTTCCTCATCTTCTGGTTCCTGTCTCTCAGCAAGAGTGTTAGTTTCATCAAAGACAACATGGACACTCTCTTCTACACACATAGTTTATACACTTTATAAGCCTTGCTATATGATGAATATCCCAAGAATACTCCCTCATAACTTCTGGGATCAAATTTTCCTAGGGAATCTTTGCCATTATTGTGCACAAAGCACTTGCATCCGAAAGCCCTAAGGTGGGATATGTTGGGAATTCTCCCTTTAAGTAATTCATAAGGAGTTTTCTCTACCAGAGGCTTGGTCATGCATCTATTTATTATATAGCGTGCAGTGTTTATTGCTTCTGCCCAGAAGCTATGAGGTAGTTTGCTAGAAAGAAGCATGGTTCTTGCCATATCTTCAAGAGTTCTATTCTTTCTTTAAACAACCCCATTTTGATGTGGGGTTCTAAGGGAAGAAAAATTGTGATTGATACCATGTTCATCATAGAACTCAACAAACTTTGCATTCTCAAATTCAGTACCATGATCAGGTCTTATTGATGCTAGTTGATTTCCTAACTGATTTTGAGTTTTCTTAACAAATGAGGTGAACATATCAAATGCTTCATCCTTAGATGTCAGAAATAAGGTCCAAGTGAACCTTGAATAGTCATCATCTAGAACCATTACATATTTCTTACCACCTCTGCTCAGAGTTCTCATAGGACCACATAGGTCCATATGAACCAGTTCCAACGTCCTGGTGGTACTGACCATTTTCTTACTTTTGAAAGAGGATCTTACCTGCTTCTCCCTTTCACATGCCTCACAAACTTTGTCTTCCTTGAACTTAATGGTAGGAAGCCCTACCACTAAGTCTTTAGAGACTAGTTTGTTTAGCTGATTTAGACTTGCGTGACCAAGTCTTTTGTGCCACAGGAGGGGATCACTGTCCAACACACTTAGACAAGTGACTTCATTTTTAGACAGTGTGGACAAGTCTATTCCATAAATATTATTCATTATTTTTCCCTACAAAACAATCTTGTCAGTAAGCAGGTTAATCAAAAAACATTTTGTGGAAGTAAAGGCAACCGGGTTAGCTCTGTCATACAGTTGTGACACATTTATCAGGCTATATTTCAAGCCATCTATCAGGTACACATGTTCAATGGAACGTGTGTCATCCTTACCTACCTTACCAACCCCAATAATTTCACCTTTCTTTCCATTTCAAAAGGATACATTTCCTCCTTTGAGGCTTTCAAGTGAAAGGAACTGTTCCATGTTCCCTGTCATATGCTTTGAGCAGCCACTATCCAAATACAAAATTTGGCTGCCTCCTCTCACTTGAACCTACAAAAGAAATCAGGGATTAGTTTTAAGAACCCAAACTAGTTTGGTCCTTTTCTATGAGAGAATGGATGAATTAAGCCTTTTCTGGCCCAATTTGGTAGTTAATTTTTCTTTTTAACAAAACTCTCATTTCTTCGACTGGCCTGCTCTTTTGCAGTGCACTCAATTTTGTAGTGGCCAGCGTTACCACATTGGGTGCAGATTTTATTCTCAGGGAGAGTGAGATACTTACTTTTGGGATCCCACTTGGGCAATTGACTCCCAAAGCCAATCTCTCTCCGGTTGCTACTATGATTCTCTTGAAGCCATATCAAGGCATCATAGGATTTATTCCATTTACAAGTTCGATCTAATTCATGTTTGACTTTGCCAAGTTCTTCTTTAAGAGTTCTTATCTATTCATCCTTGGCATACATCTTATCTTTTAGTTTTCCCACATTTTCTTCTAACATGATATGAGAATGATCAACAACCTTTTACTGGATCCTAGCTTTAGCTTTATCTTTTCAGATTTTAGTTCTAGAATCTCAGTTTCAAGTGGATGAACCTGGTTCAACAAGACAATGTTTTTCTTTTCATATTCACTTAGTCTGATTTCCAGGTTCATGCATTTTTCTTTTATCATTTCACATTCTGTAGAGAGATGTTCCTTCTCTTTGGTTGTTTCTTCAGAATCATCCATGAATTCAAGTAGTAACTCAGAGAGTTTTTCCTATCATAGGAACTTTATTTTATTTTTAAGATGGGAGATACTTACCTCTGTTTCTTCATGTGATTCCTCATCGGATTCTCCAATTTCCATGAGCGCCTGATCTTCATTCTCTCCATCTTCTGATTCTTCATCTGAACTTTCCCCCCAAGCAACAACCATAGCTTTTGTTGTGGTTTTCTTGGGTTGGACCAGTTCCTTCTTTCATATCTCTCATTTTCCCATTCCACTTCCCATTGAGGACCGTTCTTGATAAGGTGGTCAGTCTTTCCACACTTATATCATCCCTCGTTGGTAGGCCTTTCTGGAGCTTTTGCTTTGTTGTAGTTTACTCCTCTAGAGATGCCCTTCTTCCTTATTAGAAAGTTTCTGAATTCTTTGGTAATCATGAACATCTCATCTTCCTCAAGATCTGCTCCCTCAGTGATTCTCAGTGCTAGACTCCTCTCCTTCTTTGGACCATCCATCTCCATTGTCTGCCTTCTAAGTTCATAGGCAGTAAGGTTTCCAATTAGTTCATCCAATATGAGGATTGCCATATTTTTGGATTCCTGGATAGCAGTGATTTTGCTTTCCCAGAAGATTGGTAAGACCCTTGTCAGGATCTTCTCTACCCTGTCCTCTTCAAGAATGACTCTACCAAGAGACTTAAGTTCATTTTTCAAAGTTGTGAACCTTGTTTAAATATCTTGGATTGTCTCTCCTTCTTTCATAGTGAAGTTTTCATATTGTGAATATAGAAGAGTACCTCTTGATATTTTCACCTGAGGTGTTCCTTCATGGGATACTTGCAAAGTATCTCAGATTTATTTGGCAGTGGTGTAACTTTGGATTATGCTATACTCGTCTGGACCTAGTCCAAACACTAGCCACTTCTTGGCCTTTGCATTCTTCTCCCATTTCTTCAGATCCTCAATAGTGCAGTCAACTCTAGTCTTTGGTACATTTACACCTTCAGCAGTCTTCATCATGGTAGCTAGAGGACCATCAGTGACTATGTCCCAGAATTCATAGTCTTCTCCAATCAGGTGGTCCTTCATCCTGTTCTTCCACCAAGAGTAATACTGGCCATTGAAGAGTGGTGGCCTTGCAGTTGATTGACCCTCCCAGTTTCCAGGTGGTGCACCCATTTTGATCTTTTCCAAGGTGTTAGCCTTTTCAAGGATAACCGTCTCTAATACCAATTGATGTTTTATAATTCAATACCACACAAGACGAGGGGGTGATTTGTGTGGTGTCCAAGTTTTGAGTGCTGTCTCAATAGAAGAACCTGGTTCTTCTTGGTGTTCCAACTTCTACTGGTGCGGAATAATAAATGCAGTAAAGTAAAAACACAGAGATTTTTACGTGGAAAACACCTGGCTCAAAAGGTGAAAAAACCTTGACCTACTCTTCAGTAGGACTTTCCCAAACTCTTCACTACAACTCAGAGCCAAACATCATTTACAAAATAAACTTTTTTATAAATCTAGGACTAACTCTAATCCCTTTGTAGCAAACTAGCCCCTATATAATTGCGACAAGCTTCAAGTTAACTCTAACTTGAACAATGTGTACCTATTACAATTTCTTCTAATAAAGCTGAAAGATACAATATTAAATCACCTAATACAACCAATTAGACTCGAAAGACAAACATATGGAACTGGTTCTTCTAGCTGGCCAGTAGCCTTTGTGTCGCACAAGGATTCTGCTTGCAAAATTTCTCTAGTAATTTTGCCTTCAGTTCTTGCTTCAATTCTGTTTTTGTGCGAATGGATCTTCAGTAGGAGTACTTCAACATTATATAGCACCATAAGTTAAGATGTTCTTGTTTAGTTCTAATGCAACTCTTCCTTGGTGGAAAAGTTTGTGTTTAACTCAACTTCCTTCCTTTATTTCTGTCCTTGCTGAACTCGAACTCTAACTCCTTATCAATTTGCAGCCTTTTCGCATTAGGAGACAACCTCTTAGTTTATGGATAATTCACAGATCACGTTTATCTCCTGTGCATGTATGGTTCTTGTGCCAATTGGTTCGTTCGAGATGTTTGCCCTGATGGACCTAGTTCAACTGGGTAGGCATTTGTCAATCTTCAAAACCATGCAGTGACTTGGGTCAACAATTGTTTTTTATGGGTTTTTAGCTGGGACCTGGGTGATTACACCTCCAGAATGACCATAGCCAACACCTGCATCCCCTTTGCTACTGAACAAAGTTGTCACCTCATTTCCCAAGAAGTTGTGATTTTGCCCAAGGTTTCCTTTTGTATTCAGCTGAACTGGAGCTTTAGAGGATGTTTCCTTATTACTGAACAAGGTTATGCATTCATTAATTTCAGATATCTGAGAGGAATGGGACATTGCTCTTCTGCTTTCTTCAGATATAATAATTGAGTAAGCTTTGTTTATGGAAGGCCTTGGAGACATGTTCAAGATCTGATTGCTTGACTGAGAGTATGTCTCATTTAGGCCCATGAGAAACTGTAGTAGCCTTTGGTACTCAAAGTGCTCAACATATTTCTTCGACTCTTCAGAACCACACCCAGGGCAGGTCATAAGAGCATCAAACTCTGCCCACAACTCCTTCAATTTTGAGAAATAAGCCGACACAGATGAAAGTCCTTGAGTCAAGGTTTCAATTTGCTTATGCGGATATAACACTCAAGAACCATTAACTTTGTCAAATGTTTATTTGAGATCCATCCACACCTTTTGAGAACTCGAAGCATAGACCATGCTACTCAACAATTCAGCACTCACAGAATTCATAATCCACGATAGAACTATAGCATTACATTTTACCCAAAGTTCGTGAAGAACAGGAGGAAACTTCTATTTTGAATACCTTCCATCTGCAAACCATAACTTACTTTTTCTTAACAAACTAACTTGCATAGTACTACTCCACAAAGTGTCTGATTCTCAGGTCCTGTGATCTTGACAGAGATGAGAGAACTAACTGGAGTGTCGTTGGGTTGCAGAAACAAAGGATGATGTTGATCGATCACTGATGCTGCAGCTACATCTCCCAAAGTCGATCCATTGTTCTCGCCAGTAATCGCCATTATCAATGGAAATCTAGCTCCCACGAATGCTGTACACAACATATATCAATTGCTCAAAATCGATCTAACTCTAACTTTTAGGAATCAAAGCAATTGCTCAGTTCAAATGGGTGAGTAATAGAGAAAGTTAAGGATGATGAATCTAGAGTTGAAATCGAGTGATGTAAATCGTTAACTCGAGCTCTGATACCATGATGAACTCTAGATTCTACTCTTAGCTATGGCGATGAAATCTAATAAGAAGAGGAAAGCAAAAGAGCAGTTATTCTCTTGTTACTATATAAATGCACAACAGAAAAATGGAAAGCTACTGTACATTTATACTACTCAATTACTTAACCGCCTAACTCTCTATTGTTTAACCCCTAACTATTGACTAACCACCCACTGACCTATTACATATATTTAGTTGTACACAACTGTCAATAGCTCATGGTTCAACATGCACTAGCTCAGATTATCACATTCAAAGGCTTGAGGTACATCAGCTGACGTCCGCAGTCTTTGAAGTACCCATCCTCTTTCCTTTTTTACTGTTCATTTCATTCGAAATAATTATATTTATTTCAAGCTCTATTTGTAGAACTTCTAGTAGCTCGTGTACTTGTGTGTAACGACCCGGCCGGTCGTTCCGAGAGTTATAGCCCCGTTTTCCTCTATTTCTTTTTCTTGATGTGTTACTCATTTGTGTTGTGTTGTATCGGGTTGGTAAGTTCGGGTCCGAAGTAGTTTCGGAGTGGAATGAGACACCTAGTCTCCTATTTAGAAGGTTAAGTTGGAAAAGTCAAACGGATGTTGACTTATGAGTAAGCGATCATAGATTTGGATTTTTATGGTTCGGTTAGCTCCGTTAGGTGATTTTGGACTTAGGAGCGTGTCCGGAATGTAATTTGGAGGTCCGTGGTAGAATTAGACTTGAATTGGCGAAATTGGAAATTGGCTATTTCTGGTCGATAGTGGAAAATTTGATATCAGAGTCAGAATGGAATTCTGGGAGTTGGAGTAGGTTCGTAGTGTCATTTGTGACGTGTGTGCAAATTTGAGGTTATTAGGACGAGGTTTGATAGGTTTCGGCATCAGTTGTGAAAGTTTGAGGTTTCAAGTTCATTGAGCTTGAATTGGTGGCGATTCATGTTATTATTATTATTATTGTTTCATGTGATTTGAGAGCTCGATTGAGTTTATATGGTATTTTAGGACTTGATGGTACCTTTGGTTGAGGTTCTGGAGGCCTCGGGTGTGTTTCGGGGTGAGTTTTGAGCGAGTCCGGGCATTTCCGGAATTCTAGTATGGTTCTGGTGTTTTGAAAACGCGGACTTCGTCAGAATTTCGCGGACCTCGGCAGAACTTCGCGGACCTTGGCAAAATTTCGCGGCCGCACTCCAGGAAAAGGTTCTTCAGATCCGCTGGTCCGACTTCGGAAGCCTATATCTTTTGATCTACAAGGAATTTTGAGATGATTCAAAAACAAAAGTTGTATCCCTTCGTGTCTAATTTCAAGAAAGATAAAGAAATATTCATTTGGACATATGTAGAGAAATTTAAGGCCAAAATACTAATCCTGACAATGGGAGTTCATAGGGTGAGAATATAAACGGGGTTTAGGGCATTATTTCACATTTTGGACCTAGGGAGCTCGGTTTGTGGCTATTTTTAATGCGGTTTTCAAGAAATTCATTGGGGTAAGTATTCTAACTCGTTTGGTTAATGTACATGAATATATCAATGATTTCATCATCTGTTAGTACTTTGAGGTGAAAATTTGGGGAAATTGTAGAAACTTCATAAAATAAATTTTTGGGAATGTCGATTCGAAGTCGGATTTGAGTGAAACTAGTATGGTTGGACTCATGAGTGAATGAGTGTTTGTAATATATGACTTTTACCCGATTCCAAGTCGTGGGCCTAGGGGCCGAATTTTAGCCAATTTTGGGTTTTGGCCTAATTTTGTAATTTTTCTTGTGGAATTCGTTTCTTTAGCATATATTGATGGTATTGTACTGGTTGTGAATAGATTCAGAAATTTTGGAGACCGAGTCGAGAGGCAACAACATCCCGAAGTAGGATTTTACGCTGTTAAGGTAAGTAATAGTTTTAAATCTGGTTTTGAGGGTATGAAACCCGGAGATTTGATATCATGTGACTGTTTGGAGGTGACACCCATGCTAGGTGACGGGCGTATGAGTGTACGCCGTGAGGGATTGAGACTTGGTCCGTTACGTGAGGCTGTGAATCCTAATAGACTTTATTTGTGTTTATGTGTTTTCCCTGTCGGCTAGAACTTGACTACCTTCATGTTAGATGTCACGACCCAAATCCCAACTCACGTCGCGATGGTGCCCAACACCGCCATCAGGCAAGCCAACCATTATCTACTAGTGATTTCAGGTAGTTTACCAAAAAAAAAATTTAACACTTGCTTAACTGAGTTTTGAGACATTAAATAGAAAAGGATAACTTAGGAAAATTGTATGCAAAATAAATAATCACGAAGTCATAATTAACGATTACATCCCAAAATAAAGTCTACTAGCGTGTGAGTGCCAGGAACTAATGTCACAAGTCTACAGGCATCTAGTAGAATAATATCAAATGAATGAAAGTGTGTCCTACTGTCTAAGTAAGTATAGACAGAAATAACAAAAAAGAATAGCTCCAAAGTGCTGCTGGAAATCGCCAAGAAGAGCAACTCACCGTGAAGCCTCGACCAGTAAAACTCAGGAACGAGCTACGGGCTGGAACCCAGATGCACCTGCCTCAGAACCTATACAATTAAGTACAGAGCTTAGCATGAGTACATAAACAATATGTACCCAGTAAGTATCCCGCCTAATCTCAAAGAAGTAGTGATAAGAGGTCGACTTGACACTTACTAGGGTCCAAACAGTGTATTTAGGTGATAATTTAAAAGAGAACAACAAGTAAGCATGGGTAGTAAGAAAATAAATGTCGAATCGTAATAAAATCCCAATATGTAGTGATTCGATCTTCCAGGATAATTCACACCTCAACATTCATAAACAATATCAGGAAAATAACATGCACATAGTGGAATAAGGACATCCGGCCTGGGCCAACATAATAATAACAATTGTGCACCGCCGAAGAGTCGAACGACACGAACCATAGATGCATCTATCAACCTGCCGTGGCGTACGTCCCGCTCCCATGAGAGTAGCGGAAATAATCACTCCACTTGCGGGATATAAATTGTGAAGCGGTCGCATGCAAACATGACATCTTTCTATCAATTCTTTTCAAATAACAATTCCTTTAAAACATCAAATTCTCGTTTTTCTTAAAAATAAAGTTGCATACAATGAAGTTACAAAGCATATAGCTCAAGTTAATGGAATTCACATGGCATGGTGTGGGCCTAACTATCTGGACATAAAAATAATAGTCACTACGCACGGGCTCTCGTCACCTTGCATGTACGTAGCCCCACCACAATAATAACACATAATCATTTAATTCACCTATGGGGAAGATTCCCTCTTACAAGGTTAGAAAGGAGACTTACCTCGTGTCAAGCCTACTTTCCGGGTCAAGAACGCGCCCGAAACTCCAAATTCGTCCCCCAAGGACTCGAAACTAGTCAAATATTGCATAAATAAATCAATCTATACTCAAAAGTATGAAATTTCCCTATTTAAATGATTATCTCAACCTAAATTGCAAAATCCCAAAATACGCCCCCGGGCCTACATGCTCGGATTCCGAAATTTTTTGAAGGAAACTATCACCCATGGCCTAAGGATCAATATTATATAGTTTTTATTTGATTCCTCAAAAAAATTCTTGGTAATTTCCCATTTTTGCCAAAAACCTAGGTTTTTTTTACTCTAACCCATGGTTTCAACTAATTGTGGTGTTAATCTACCTAAAAATTCAAGTAATAAGCTAAATTTATAGTGGGGATTACTTACCTCACAGTAACTAGGTCGAATACCCTCCTTGCATGCTCTCAAAATCGCCCAAGAATGATGAGAAGTGTTCAAAAATGTCTAAGTCCCGTGTTTAAAACGAAGTGCACTGCCTACAGGCTTTTCACACCTGCGGCTCGAGGACCGCACCTGCGAGAAAAATCTCGCACCTGCGGAGAAGGGGAAGGGGGCCTGGTTCACACCCGTGGAGCGAAGTCCGCACCTGCGGCTCTGCTTCTGCGGAAAGGGGTCCGCACCTGCAGAAATTGGCAACTCCCTCAGGAGTTGCACCTGCGAGACTGGGACCGTAGGAGCGGTCTCGCACCTGCAACTTGACCTCCGCAGGTGCGGTCGCACCAGATCTGGTGCACCAGCAGTCATTTTAGGCTAGTTTTTGCCTTGCTCGATGCCCGAATGGCATCTGGGATCACCCGAGACTCCCTCAAAATATACCAACAAGTCCTAAATCATAATACGGACTCGCTCAAGCCTTCAGCATGTCTGAAACAACGCTAATCTAAAAATCATACCCCAAAACCTATTGGATCAAACTTAAGAACTTTAAGTTTTTGAATTCGCTAACAATACGTCGAACCTCTCTATATTACTCGGACTGACACCAAAATTTTCAAGCAAATCATAAATGACATAACAGAACTATTCCCGATCTCGGAATTCTGTTCGGACCTCGATAACACAAAAACACGTTCCAAACCTCAATTTGAACTTAAGGACATTCTTATTTCACTATTTGGTGCCGAAATGCTCCCGGGTCATCCAAAACCCATTCCAAACACACGTTTAAGTCTAAAATCATCATACGAACTTACCGGAATCTTCGTATCTCGATTCCTAGGTCGTTTACTGAAAATATTGACTGAAGTCAAACTTGGCCTTTAAGGCCAACCTTAAGGAACTAAGTGTTCCTATACTACTCCAAACTCCTCCAAACCTCGAACCACCCATCCTCGCAAGTCAAAAATCAATAAAAGCAACTACGTGGAGTCTCATTTAGGGGCACATGGTCCTAGAACACAAAACAACCGGCCGGGTCGTTACATTCTCCACCTCTCAAACAAACGTTCGTCCTCTAACGGGTCTAGAATCATACCTGGAGTGCTTAATAGGTGTGGATATCTGCTCTTCATGTCTTCCTTGGACTCCGAAGTCGCCTCCTCGACTGGTTGGCCCCTCTACTGGACCTTTATGGTGAAAACCCTCTTGGACCTCAACTGGCGATCCTGCCTGTCAATGATAGCAACTGGCTCCTCCTCATAACCCAACCTCTCATCTAGCTGAATGGTACTGAAATATACCACGTGAGAGAAGTCGGTGTGATACCTCCGGAGCATGGACACATGAAAGACCGGATGAACCCCTGATAAACTAGGAGGTAAAGCAAGCTTATAAGCAACCTCCCTAACTCATATCAACACCTCAAATGGGACTATAATCCTCGGGCTCAGCTTGCCCTTCTTCCCAAACCTCATAATACCCTTCATCAGCAAGACCTTCAACAAAACCTTCTCGCCTTCCATAAATGATACATCACGCGCCTTCTGATCCGCGTAACTCTTCTGTCTGGACTGTGCTGTGCGAAGTCTCTCCTGAATCAACTTCACCTTATCCAAAGCATCCTTCAACAGATCGGTGCCATATAGCTTAGCCTCGCCAGGCTCAAACCACCCGATGGGAGATCGACATCGCCGACCATACAAGGCCTCAAATGGAGCCATCTCAATGCTGGATTGATAACTATTATTATAAGCAAACTCGACCAAAGGCAAGAACTGGTCCCACTGTCCTCCAAAGTCAATCACACATGCTCTGAGCATGTCCTCCAATATCTGAACTGTCCGCTTCGACTGACCGTCGGTCTGAGGGTGGAATGCTGTGCTGAGCTCTACCCGAGTGCCTAAATCACTCTGTACGGCTCTCCAGAAGTGCGAGGTGAACTGAGGACCTCGATCTGATATAATGGACACAGGCACACCGTGCAACCGAACTACCTTCCTATTGTAGATCTGGGCCAACTCTCAGAAGTGTAAGTGGTAGCTGCTGGAATGACATGTGCCGACTTGGTCAACCTGTCCACAATGACCCAAACTGCATCAACCTTCCGCAAGGTCCGAGGCAACCCAACTACGAAGTCCATAGTGACGCGCTCCTATTTACACTCAGGTATTGGCATCTGCTGAAGTAGGCCTCATGGCCACTGGTGCTCATATTTAACCTGCTGGCAATTTGGACATCTAGCCACATACTCCACTATGTCTTTCGTCATCCGTCTCCACCAGTTGTGTTGCCTCAGGTCATGATACATATTTGTAGCACCAGGATGTATAGGATATCGTGAACTGTGAGCCTCCTCTAGAATCATCTTCCTCAGGTCATCAATATTAGGGACACATAAGCGAACCTGAAGTCTCAGAACACCATCCTCGCCAATAGAAACATCCTTGGCACCACCCTGAACCACTGTCTCCCCCAGAGCCACCAAGTGGGGATCGTCATACTGCTGAGTCTTGATCTCCCCCAATAATGAAGACTGAGCCAGCACACATGCAAGAACCTGGTTGGGCTCGGAAAGGTCCAACCTCACCAGGCGATTAGCTAAGGACTGAATGTCCAAAGCTAGAGGTCTCTCCTATACTGAAATGAAAGCCAAACTACCCATACTCTCTGCCTTCCTGCTTAAGGTATCTGCTACCACGTTCGCTTTGCCCGGATGATAAAGAATGGTGATGTCATAATCCTTCAGCAACTCAAGCCACCTGCGCCGCCTCAAATTAAGATCGCCGCCAACTCCAGATCGTGCACAGGGTAATTCTTCTCATGAACTTTCAACTGTCATGAAGCATATGCAATAACTCGCCCCTCCTGTATCAACACACAACCCAAACCAACACGTGAAGCGTCGCAATAAACCGTATACATCCTAGAATCGGAAGGCAACACTAGAACTGGTGCTGAGGTTAATGTTGTCTTGAGCTTCTGAAATCTCGCCTCACACTCATCGGACCATCGAAATGGGGCATTCTTCTGGGTCAATCTAGTTAGAGGGAATGCAATGGATGAAAAGCCCTCCAAATCGGCGATAATAACTCGCTTGACCCAAGAAACTCCTGATCTCTGTAGCTGAAGTAGAGCGTATCCAACTCTGAACTGCCTCAATCTTCTTAGGATCAACCTTGATACCTTCTCCAGATACCACATTCCCCAAGAATGCCATAGAGTCCAACCAAAATTCACACTTAGAGAACTTAGTATACAACCTCTGTTCTCGCAAAGTCTGGAGTACAACCCTCAAATGTTGCTCGTGCTCCCCCAGGCTGCGTGAGTAAATCAAAATGTCATCAATAAAGACGATGACAAAAGAATCAATATAAGGCCTGAACACCCTGTTCATCAAGTCCATAAATGCTGCTAGGGCATTAGTTAAGCCAAAACACATCACTAGGAACTCATAGTGACCATATCTCGTACGAAAGGCAGTCTTCGGAACATCCGAGTTTCGAATCTTCAGCTGATGGTACCCCGA
Source organism: Nicotiana paniculata (assembly GCA_005239505.1). Taxonomy (NCBI): domain Eukaryota; kingdom Viridiplantae; phylum Streptophyta; class Magnoliopsida; order Solanales; family Solanaceae; genus Nicotiana; species Nicotiana paniculata. The sequence continues at coordinate 48,289 of ML345614.1, read as the reverse complement.
TCTCAAGTCAATCTTAGAAAACACCCGAGCACCCTGCAAATGGTCAAAAAATCATTGATACGCGGAAACGAGTACTTGTTCTTGATGGTGACCTTGTTCAACTGGCGGTAGTCAATACACATCCGCATAGTCCCATCCTTCTTCTTCACAAATAGCACTGGAGCACCCCAAGGCAATAAGCTCGGTCTGATAAACCCCTTAGCTAATAAATCCTCTAGCTGTTCTTTCAATTCCTTCAATTCCTTTGGATCCATGCGATAAGGGGGAATATATATGGGCTGGGTTCCCGGAGCTAAGTCAATGCAGAAATCAATATCACGATCCGGTGGCATGCCTGGGAGGTCTGAAGGGAATACATCATCATACTCTCGAACTAATAGCACTGAATCAATCATCGGAGACTCGGCAGTGGTGTACCGCACATACGCAAGATAAGCCAAACAACCCTTCTCGACCATATGTCGAGCCTTCAGGAAAGAAATGACCCGACTAGCGGTACTAACTGAGGAACCTCTCCACTCCAACCTCGGTAACTCGGGCATGGCTAGAGTAACAGTCTTGGAATGGCAATCCAGAATGGAATGATAGGGAGACAGCCAATCCATGCCTAGGATGGCCTCAAAATCGACCATATTGAGCAAGAGGACGTCCGTTCTGGTCTCGGAACCACAGAATGTGTTGGCCCATGTCACCGAATCGGTTTTGAAGATTGACAAATATTGACAAGTTGAACCAGGTCCATCAAAGCATACACACCTGAACGGAGCAGTTGGCACAAAAATCGTACAAGCATAGGAGATATCAGTGATTGCTGAGTATCAATGAACTAAGAGGATGTCTCCTAATACGAAAAGATTATAAACTGATGAAGATGACAAAAGTTGAATTCAGCGAGGACAAAAATAAAGCAAGGAAGTTGAGTTTGATTCGAATTGGTTTACCCAAGTAGAGTTGAACTGGAATTGGAAGACAAGCTCAACAACTAACTCTATAAATACTCAAAGTATTACTGCTGAAATTCACGACAAAATAAAACGCACAAAGACTAAATTGAATCAAGTTCTGAAAGAAAAATTCCCAGATATTTGCAAGAAGAAGTATTGTGCAAAGGCTACAATTCAACTAGAAGAAACAGTTCCATTATTTATCATTGAGTCTAGTTGGTTGTAGTAGGAGTTTTAACATTGTATCTTTTCAGCTTTCTTAGAAGCAAATTGTAATAGGTACACACTATTCAAGTTAGATTTAGCTTAAAGTCTGTAGAAATTAGCTAGAGGCTAGTTGATACAAAGAGTATTAGAGTTAGTCCTAGGATTACAAAAGAGTTTATTTTGTAAGTCTTTTTGGCTCAGAGTGCTTAGTGAAGTGTTTGAGAAAATCCTACTGAGGAGTAGGTCGTGGTTTTTTTACCTTTTGAGCCAGGTGTTTTCCACGTAAAATATCTGTGTCTTTACTTTACTGATTTATTATTCCACAAATAGTAGTAAGGAGTACACCAAGAAGAACCAGGTTCTTCTTATTCGAGAACACTCAAAAATTGGGTACTGCACAATCAACTTATAATATTGTGTAGTATTGAAGTCTAAAACAACAATTGGTATCAAAGAAGGTTATCCTTGAAAATTCTAACACATTGGAAAAGATCAATATGAGTGCACCACCTGGGAACTGGGAACTGGGAAGCTCAATCAACTGCAAGGAAACCACTCTTCAATGGCCAGTACTATTCTTGGTGGAAGAATAGAATGAAGGACCACCTTATTGGAGAGGAATATGAACTCTAGGACATAGTCACTGATGGACCAGTTGCAACAGTGAAGAAAACTACTGAAGGTGTAGATGTACCTAAGACTAGGGCTGACTGCACGGCGGAAGATCTGAAGAAATGGGAGAAGAATGCCAAAGCAAAGAAGTGGCTAGTGTGTGGATTAGAACCAGATGAATACAGTAGAATCCAAAGCTTCACTACTGCCAAGGAAATCTGGGATACTAGCCATTGAGTTATGCCCGAGATCTGCGTTTCCTGAAGGCAGGGTCCATCAAATCTGGAGCGAGTGCAGCTTTTTAGAACCTCAAACTCGGGTGAGAAACTTATCTAAAGGGGAAGTGGAGCCCGCCTACACTTCTTGGTATGACATAAGTGGTAAAGAGCATTAAGATCAAGAACGACCCGCAAAGATACCCCACGTGCAACAATTCATCGAGAAAACACAAGGGCACTGGGCTTAGTTAGAAAAGGAAAATAGCTACCAAGCTACCATAAGCAAGTTGGAAGCCCAGATCAGGGAAATCAAATTTGAAAATATTCTACAAACTGCCACAATTGAAGGGGAGAAAAATAGGTTAACCCAAGAAAATGAAGTTCTTCGGGACCAGATATAGGAATTAAAAACAACCGCTGAGAACCCAGAGAGAAGCAGAACTGATGAAAGGCTTATCAACAGTCTGAGGCATAAAGTGTGCAGCTATGGGAATGATCTAGACAAAGCTGAAGAAGAACTGGCCGGAGTTCGGGCAAGATTAACAAGAAGTGCAGAGGAAAGAACAGAGTTTGTCCAGAGACTAAAAAGGAAATATGACCAAGAAGTCATAGGCTTGAAGGAAAAGGTGGCCATCCTCGAGAACGAAATGGCCAAACAGGAAAAAAGGTTCAAGGCAGACAGGGAACAATGCTATACCATGATGGTTCAGCTGGAGGAAGGTTTGCAACAATTGCAAGAGCAGAGTTACAAAGACGCCCAGACTTTAGAGGCGAGATCCCAGCAAATCGGGTGCCTACTTCAAGAAAAGGGTATCATCAGGCGAAGGGTCTAAGAGATAGCTGACTACATCGTCGCCAGATGCCAGGAATGCGAAGATATGACTCAGACCACTTTCTTCTCAGCGGTTGTGATCTTCATCCACAAGATAATGGACGACCTTTACCGCCTCTGGAAAGACATAGCACGCAGGCCCGTGGCAAGGCCGAATGATGCCCCACCGGCCCCTGGAGCAACGGAAGCACTGATGTATTTTTTATGTTTTCTAAGTCTGTATTTCATTTTTCTAGTTGTAGTCATGTCTGAGTCCACAATAGTTTTTATATTTTTAGAAAATATGTCCCTCAAGTCTTTTTTTCAAACTTTGAAATTCCAAAAGTAGGCTACAAGTTTTCTGTAATCAGAAGTGTTTTATTTAATGAATGAAAATGTTAGAATGGAGCTTTTCGAAAATATGCATTTCTGTCCTTTGGTTTCGTCGCATGAACTACGTGATGATCTAATTCACGCGGCGCCATGATACGTAGGCAATCCACATAGGATTCGATCATAACCATAAGAAAGGAAACCAAGCGAGGAATAAAAGAGCGAAAACAATAACAAATGAAGGGCAAGAATGATAAAAAGGAAAAAAACTGAGAGATAAAGCCGGGATGAAGTACACAACTGTTGCAAAAACATATAGAAAAGCAGTTAAATTGCTCAGGTTCATTGCATACCCCATACGTGCGAATGCCTATGTGATAAATGTTTCAACCTAACATTTTGTTGGTTCGATCTTAAAGGTATTTTTAGGTGGTTGGTTCTGCGTAACCTGGCTTCCCATCCTTACTTCACTAGATCAAAAGGGAGCATAGAAATGACGTCTGAAAGTCACTTGCCAATCGTCAACTCTTCCGTGGAAGACCTGAATCTAGCCATCCCAACATTTGAGTCAGTAACAGCTGAAGAGAACAGGACTCTGCGTTACCTTGCTGGAAATGTGGGACGCATGGTCCAATGGTAGGGAACCACCCAGTACCATCCCGGGTTTCCCAGAGATAATCCCCAGGGCAGGCGGGACGTCCAACATCCCCAAAAGCTACCCAGCTACGCCATTTGGATATCCAATTATGTCGGCTCACTTTTCTGAAAGGCCTTCTAAGGTTCGCCCCTAGGCTTTGTTTTCTGGTGTGTCTTCCAACATCTTCACCGCACCACTAATCTACGCCACGGCTCCACCAACTATCTCCGGGCCAAGTTTCGAGCCGCCAGCATTCACATTCCAAACACCATCCGTCCATCAGGATACCGCTCATGCTACTCCCAATGCATATCCCCAACAAACTCAGCCTGAGGTCATTTTGGGACAGGATAAGAAAAGCCTCGAGCACGAAGAAATAACTCGAAAAATGAAGAGTATTGAACAGAGCCTAAAAAATATACAGGGGCTGAGCGGGCAGAAAAGTGTCTCCTATGCAGACTTGTGCATGTTCCCGCATATCCATTTGCCTCTCGGGTTTAAAACCCCCAAGTTCAAAAAATATGACGGACATGGGGACCCCATAGCCCATCTGAAAAGGTACTGAAACCAACTCAGGGGAGCAGGTGGGAAGGAGGAACTTCTCATGGCATATTTTGGAGAAAGCTTGACGGGGATTGCATTAGAATGGTACATAGACCAGGATATATCCCGCTGGCACATATGGGACCTGGCACGGGACTTTGTCCGGAAATTCTAATACAATGTGGACATCGCTCCCGATAGGAACTCTCTATCCAATATCAAAAAGAAATCCTCAGAGAGTTTCAGAGAGTACGCCAGGAAGCTGATTACTTCCAAAATATGATGTCCGTCATGGGCAAACCATTTGCGGAAGCAATCAAAATTGGAGAAATGGTGGAGAATGGTCTAAAAACTGGTCGTATCCTGAGCCAATCTGCCATAAGAGCAACCTCTCAGGCCATCCAAAGCGGATACAGGAGTGCAGCCAACAGGAAAAAGAAAGAAGAAGGGGCCATGATGGTTTTGGATGTCAGGAAGCCTCGACAATACCCACGTCCATTTCCCAAAGCTTCCCAACATTACTATCCTCACCAAGACGCAGATTATGATACGCCCCCTTTTCCCTATGCGGTAATGAACGCTCAGCCACATCCCAGGCCGCAACAACAATACAATCAGAATAGAACTCCACCTCCAAAAAATAACCATCATCCCCCAGCTCCATATAATCCACGCCCTCCTCAAAACAACTACCCTTACAATTTAATAAATGCCCCGATTTCCCATTCATCTGGCATGACCGGTAGCAGCATCTATTCCTTCTAAAACCTGGTCACGAACAATCGCAGCAATTTAGACTCTTCTCTCGCAATTTGAACTATGCTGGCCTTTCGTCCTTGTACCTTCCTGGCCTCGGCATAGGCCTTGATGAAATAATCCGCGAGCATCTCAGAGGAATCTACTGAATGCTCGGGTAAAATCATGTTAGGGCCCCCTTCGTGAGGGTTTCCCTGAACTTCTTCAGCAAGACTGGCTCGTCGTGCGAGGATAAGTCATTTCCATTCACCGCCGTTTGTATAGGTGCTGATGTGATCCTGAGTGTCCGAGGACCCATCATATTTTGGTACGTCTAGCATTTTGAACCGCTTTGAGATTAACTCTGCCGCACTCGGTTTGAACGATAGTTGTATGTATCTCTTTGAGTCCGGTCCTTTCAACACTGGTGGTGCGCCCGGAATTTGGTCCTTTCGGGCATTAATTTCCCTCATAAACCGCATGAACAAGATGGGCAACAGATTCAGGGGGAATACAACTCACTCTGGTTCTTAGGGGGAACTTGAATTATAAGTTTGTCATCATCAAAAATGGGGAAATTGATAGGTTATATGTGTATCCCTGTTATGTTTTGATGATCTAACAAACTTACTGTCAAGAACCTCATAACAAACCTGATACACATCCTCAAGAACTTAAAGATCAACAAGTCTCCAGTTGGGGACACAGTTCAACTCTTCAGAGTCAAAGAAACATCAGAGGGAACATATAGCTACCAGTTCCCGAGGTGACTGTACAAAGTCAACAAGTCTCCAGTTGGGGACGCAGTTCAACTCTTCCGAGTCAAAGGAACATCAGAGGGAACATATAGCTACCAGTTCTCGAGGTGGCTGTACAAGTCAACTCATCACAACTGTAAAGTTGCTGCCTGCACACGCTACAATGCAACATCAACTTTATAGGGAATGGCTCTTTACCTAACTTTATTACATCATCCAAGTGATGTGACAAATGAGATATTAACATCAATCAAAGGAAAAATAAATCACTTGAACATTCAAGAACTAATCAAGCATTCTCTCAAGTCTGTGTCAATCTTGCAAGTGATTCTCAAGGGCATCAAGAACGAAGAACAACATAACCAAGGACCAGTTCCATGTATTGAAGATATTACATGTCCTAAGTTGTGTTGTACCTTTGTTAAATCACTTTACTTGTAATTCCTACTTAGCTTAGTTAGAAGCATTGTGTAGGAAATATTTGTAAATGATAAACCCTTGTGTTTGTGTCTTGGATAGAGCGAGTCGAGTTGTAAAGTCTTTGTAGTAGAGTTATTACAAAGTGGCTTGTTATAGAGTGTTACAAGTTAGTGAGGGATTAAGAGTTTAATTCCTAGGTTTAAAGTCTTTGTAATAGAGTTATTATAAAGTGTCTTGTAATAATATTACAAGTTAGTGAGGGATTAAGAGGTTAATTCCTAGGTTACAATAGGTTGTAATCTAAAGTTGCTCAGTAGTGAAGTCGAAATCCTACAAGGTTAGGTCGTGGTTTTTGATCCCCTTAGCTGGGAGTTTTCCACGTAAAAATTCCCTATGCCTTTTACTTACTATTGTGCGAGCTTATTCCGTGGAAACTATTATAGGAACTGGTCTCTATATAGTTTGATGGGCTCATATATTCTATCAATTAGTATTAGAGCAGGTTCTTTCTATCAGGCTAACACCTAGAATGTATCCTCATCATGGCTGCTCCACCAAACTTCGAGGTAAGGAAAATCAACCTATAAACCCCCAGGATTCAACGGCCAATACTATGGTTGGTGGAAAATAAGAATGCATGAATTCATTATGGCTGAAGACTCAGAGCTTTGGGACGTGATTTGTGATGGTCCTTTTGTCCCTATGAAGGCTGTTGGAGAGGGAACAAATACTGTTCCAAAGACAAGAAAAGAATACAATTGTGCTGACCGAAAAGCTATTGAGAAGAACTTCAAGGTGAAGAAGATTCTTGTGTGTGGTATTGGACTAGACGAGTATAATTGTATCTCGACATGGGAATCTGCCAAGGAAATCTGGGAAGCTCTTCAAACGGCTCACGAAGGGACTACTCAGGTAAAGCAGTCCAAAATAGATATGCTAACAACTGAGTATGAACTCTTTAAAATAAAAGAGGATGAGTCCATTTAAGAGATGCATACTTGCTTCACCTCCATAATCAATGAGCTTCATTCACTTGGTGAAATCATTCCAACCAACAAGATGGTCTGGAAGATACTCAGTGTTCTACCAGATTCCTAGGAGAGCAAGGTTAATGCTATCACTAAAGCCAAAGACCTACGGAAGCTAACTATTGACGAGCTTATTGGAAATCCCAAAACTTATGACATGAAGAGAAAGAAGGATATCGAAAGAAAAGAGCCCAGGAAGAAGAAGAAGAACCTAGTTCTCAAGGCTGTCAACAAGTATTCTAGTAGTGATGAATCCGACATGGAGTATCTCCTCAAAGATACTAAAAGATGATTCAGAAAAATGGTGGGATTCCAAAGAAAGGAAGTTCCAGCAGGAATTTCAAAGGAAATGATTGCTGTCATACGTGTGGAAAGCCTGGACACTTCATTAAAGACTGTCCTCTTCATAAGCAGGATCATTACAAAGCCAACACTGAAAAGGAGGATGAGAGGAACCAGGTTCCTACCAAAAGATTCAAAAGAAAAGACGTCGCTGACAACGTTGTGAAACAGGCTCTTGCTACATGGGGAGACTCTTCTAGCGAATCCAGAGAAGATGATGGGAAATGTGACAGCTCAATGATAGCAGTCTAAAGTGAAGCAGCTGAGTATGACTCTATTTTTTCTTTGATGGCGCAGTCTGATGATGATGGAGATGACGACGATTATGATGAGGTAAACCTTCTGGATGTTCAAATAAATTTGAAATCCTATTCTCAAAAGAAGCTTATATCTTTGGCAAATGTTTTAATTGATGCTTATCACAGTCTCATTAATGATAAAAATGTGCTAACCACATAACTAGGAGAAATAGAACACGAGAGAGATTATCTAGTGGTGGTTGCGGTTGATCTAAGAAATACCATTGAGAGTTTAAATAGGGAAAAAAATACCTTGACTGAGAGAATTCCAAACATAGAGCATGAGAGAGATGACCTATTGGTGGTAGTTATAGACCTAAAGGAAACAAATGAGGAACTAAGAAGGAAAAATAGGCATGTGAACACTCAAAAGGGAAAATAAGTTGCAAGTGAGGCATACCTTAAGCTTGAAAATGAGTTAAGATCAGTGAAATCTAGTTTGTGTGCCGAGCTTAAGAAAAACAAACAACTTCAGGAAGAACTAGGAAGAGCGAAGAGTGATCTTGAAAAATCACTTAAGTGGTCCTGGTCCTCTGATGCTATCACTTCCTTGTACACAAACAATGGGGAAACAGGCAGGGAATCAGGTTCCAAAGGGAAAATACTCCCTACAACCCTCATAGGAAGTACGTTATGGTACCTGACAATTGGCTTTGCACTCACTGTGGAAACACTGGGCACTTTAAAGAAAATTGTAAGGCCAAAATTCAGTCTCAACAGAAAAACAATGTTTTTGCTGAAAAAGTAACTGTTGCTAGGGAACCTGGTCCTTCACATAAAAAATGTATAATTCCTTCTTGGACCAAAAGAGCCCTCATTCACCCCTTTCCTCATTACAAGGGACCCAAACTTGTTTGGGTTCCTAAGTCTAACCCTTGATTTCCTTGTGTAGGGAACAGTGAAAAGGAACAGTCAACAGTGGTACATGGATAGCGGCTACTCGAAGCACATCACTGGAAGTACAAATGATTTTCTTTCATTAAAGGCCCTTCAAGGAGGGAGTGTATCCTTTAGAAATGGCAATAAGGGATACATTTTGAGAGTTGGAAGGATCGGAAAGTCTCTTTCCCACTCTATTGAAAATGCGTACTACGTGAAGGGGTTGAAGTATAGCTTGCTGAGTATTTTCCAAATCTGTGACAAGGGTAACATAGTGGAATTTATATCCAAAATATGCACAGTCACAAATCTTGTGACTGGTGAAGTGATGTTAGTGGCCAAAAGATAAAAAAACATCCATGTTGCTAACTTTGAGTCCTTACAAAATTGGGATCTTAGTTTTCTGAGTGTTGTTGATGATAATGCTGAGCTATGGCACAGAAGGCTGGGTCATACAAGTTTCACACTGCTGAACAAATTGGTCAAGAAGGACCTGGTTCGTGGTCTGCCCAAGAAGGTTCAAGGATCATAGGGTGTGTGATGCATGTGTCAAAGGAAAACAAGTCAGATCCTCTTTCAAGCCCAAAAATGAAGTTAGCATCTCAAGTCCACTTGATCTCCCCCATATGAATCTATGTGGACCTATGAGGGTGCCAAGTAGAGGAGGAAAGAGGTACATATTTTCGTCATTGTGGATGACTACTCCAGATTTACATGGACCGTGTTCCTCAAAACTAAAGATGAAAAGCTCCATCAATTTGAGAGGAACAATGTGTGGAACCTGGTTCCACGACCTACTGACAGAACTCTTATAGGAACCAGGTGGGTATTTAGAAACAAACTTGATGAGTTCGGAATCACGTTTTTAAACTCCATCAATTTGAGAGGAACACGTTTGTATGGGTTAAAGCAGGCTCCCAGTGCTTGTTATGAAAGGTTGTCAAAATTCCTTCTAGAAAATGTCTTTACAAGAGGGAAAATTGACAACACTCTTTTTCTGAAGAAACGAGGAAGGAACCTGCTCATTGTGCAGATCTATGTTGATGACATCATCTTTGGAGCAACAGTTGACTCTCTATGTAAAGAAATGAGTTAGAAATGAGTATGATGGGGGAACTGAATTTTTTCTTAGATTTACAAGTGAAGCAAACTCCCAAGGGGACAATGATAAGTTAACAGAAGTACATCAAGAAGCTGTTGAAGAAATTTGACATGGAGACATCAAAAATCATTAACACTCCCATCGCCACAGCTACTCGTCTAGACATGAATGAACCTGATTTCCCTGTAAATCAGACCGTATAGAGGTATCATAGGGTCACTTCTGTAGCAGACCAGATATTATTTTTAGTTTGGTTATGTGTGTCGGGTTTCATCCAATCCAAAGGAATCTCATCTGAAAGCTGCCAAGAGAATCCTAATATATCTCAAAGGGATACATGACCTGGTTCTCTACTATCCCTCAGGAGATAACCTTGACTTAATAGGGTATGTTGATGCTAACAATGTTGGGTATCTGGTGGATAGGAAAAGCTCTGAGCAGAGAGCATTTTGAAAAGAATCACTTGGCACTAGGGCTGATGAAATCAAGCTGAGGACCTGGTCCTTCGATGATTGGCTACAGAAGAAATATACAGGTAAAATAGCTAAAAATTATTTTCTAGCAAAGTCTAACTCATCTCTATACCGTTACAGGTAGACACGCATGGCGATTACAGAGCAAACAAGTAGCTAATGCATTGCACATTGTCCAAAGGATGAGGCTTACATTTGCAAAATCTGTCAGGAACCTGGTTCCCCCAACACAGGTTAGTAGTTCCTGTGTACTCTCATGCACAATTTTTAAATGGTTGAAACGGTGGCACATCATTAAATTGTCAGTTTTTCTCTTTCTCGCTTTGTGAACCCAAGTGTCTCATCTGAAGCGACCCGACTACCCAAAATTGATACCCATTCCTAACTGGTTCCTCACCCCTATTAAATAACTCCTCTCACAGTCACTTTCATAACTGTTCACATCAAAGAATCCAATATTCCTCTTTTCTTCTTCAAACCAATAAAAAAAATCTCTTCTTCAAACCACTGCACTTCATCATGTCTGAAAATCATTTACAAGAATAGGAAGCTAAAGAAAATATAATGTCAATAGCTGTTGAGGGAACTCTGGTTGGAGGTTATAAGGTTGTATTTGAATCTCAGGGGGGAAGAAACTGGTGCAGAGGTCGAGGGTAGGGAACTGGTGCATGTCGAAACTTTGGGATATGACAGTACTACTGGGGAACCAATTGAGGGACTTGATCCCTCCGCCCAAGAGGTGCCCTCTGCTTCCACTTGGGATAAAACCCCTGGTTCTCCACAAGAACCCCAGGTCAGTATTGATCCTGCTCCCTCTCCTCATTTCTATGTTGAGCCATTAACAAGTGTGGTTCCTGAGATGCGATCTTTGTCTGAGGAGGAGAAGGAGGATAGTGAAGAAGAAGATTATGATAATGTGGCTCTGGAGAGATTTATTAGTGCTAGGAGTAGAGAGGCACTTCCTCAGGGGTCGTCGTCTAAGAGACCCATCACGAGGTTCCAAAAAAAAGGGTGTTGTGGGGCTGTACATAAGGAAGCTGAAGGCAAGGAATGCCATTCTTGAAGGTCAACCCAGTAAGGTTCAGGAGGCACCTGGTTCCAGCAACTCTCAAAGCATAGAGGTTACCCATTTGACAAGAGAAAATGCCGACCTCAGGAAAAAGGTTGAGGACCTGAAGGAGAGACTTCTCAACGAGCAGGTGTCAGCTAATGCTTGAATGGACATCCTTCTTCAAACCCTTGACTCCTCATCTAGGCCTTTCCCTTCCAGTACTCCCTAAACAGTGTCCCTTTCCCAAGTGTCAAGTTCTTACTATTTGTCCTCTGTTTTAGTTCTGATGATGTTTATCACTGGTACTTTTATTTTTGCTGTTTTTATTTTGTGGATGTTTCTGGAAACAATGGAACTGCTCCCTTCTTAATTATCCAAAATTAATGAAAGCTTCCTCATTTTGCTGTGCATGCCTTTCTCTTATGTTCTGTTTTCAGTCATGTATGTGTGCACACATGTGGCATGAGTTAACCAAGCTGGACTTCTTTTTGCTTAATGCTTGTTACTGATATTTTTATGATGCCAAAAGGGCGAAAAATAATTGAGGGGGAAATAGATGGGGAACAGATTCAGGGGGAATACAATTCACTCTGGTTCTTAGGGGGAACTTGAATTATAAGTTTATCATCATCAAAAAGGGGAAAATTGATAGGTTATATGTGTATCCCTGTTATATTTTGATGATCTAACAAACTTACTGTCAAGAACCAGATAAGGAACCTGATACACATCCTCAAGAACTTAAAAATCAACAAGTCTCCAGTTGGGGACACAATTCAACTCTTCAGAGTCAAAGAAACAGCAGAGGGAACAAATAGCTACCAGTTCTCGAGGTGACTGTACAAAGTCAACAAGTGTTCAGTTGGGGACACAGTTCAACTCTTCCGAGTCAAAGGAACATTAGAGGGAACAAATAACTACCAGTTCTCGAGGTGACTATATAAGTCAACTCTTCACAGTTGTAAAGTTGTTGCCTGCATACGCTACAGTGCAGAAATAGTGCAGCAGTCAACTTTATGGAGAATTCTCTTTACCTAACTTGCTTACATCATCCAAGTGATGTCACAAATGAGATATTAACATCAAGCAAATTAAAAACAAATCACTTGCACGTTCAAGAACTCATCAAGCATTCTCTCAAGTACGTGTCAATCTTGCAAGTGATTCTCAAGGGCATCAAGAACGAAGAACAACATAACCAAGGACCAGTTCCATGTATTGAAGATATTACAAGTACTTAGTTGTGTTGTACCTTTGTTAACGCACTCTACTTGTAATTTCTACTTATCTTAGTTAGAAGCATTGTGTAGGAAATCTTTGTAAATCATAAACCCTTGTGTTTGTGTCTTGGCTAGAGTTAGTCGAGTTGTAAAGTCTTTGTAATAGAGTTATTACAAAGTGGCTTGTAATAGAGTGTTACAAGTTAGTGAGGGATTAAGAGGTTAATTCCTTAGTTTAAAGTCTTTGTAATAGAGTTATTACAAAGTGACTTATAATAGTGTTATTGGTTAGTGAGGGATTAAGAGGTTAATTCCTAGGTTACAATATGTTGGAATCTAAAGTTGCTCAGTAGTAAAGTTTAAATCCTACAAGGGTAGGTCGTGGTTTTTGCCCTTGATCTGGGAGTTTTCCACGTAAAAACTCCATGTGCCTTTTACTTACTGTTGTGCGAGCTTATTCTGTGGAAACTACTATAGGACCTAGTCTCTATATAGTTTGGTGGACTCATATATTCTATCACTTTGAGTCTGGTCCTTTCAACACTGGCGGTGCGCCCGGAATTTGGTCCATTCGGGCTTTAACGGGATCATTCTCGGTTTGGTCCTTGAGGGCGCCCGGAATTTGGTCCTTTCGGGCGTTAACGAGATCATTTGGTCCTTTCGGGCGCCCACATGAGCTCGGTTTTAACGGGATCATTCTTGTTGTTGTTACCAGATCCACTGCCATTCCCATCGGCCCCGTTGAAGTCGACCATATCTCTCGGGGTGTTGTTATTAACCCTTTGCGCTGCTTGATTTGCACGAACACCGGGAGGAACTGGACCTCTTTCATTCGCGTTGTTTTCCTTTTATTGATCTCTCGAGATCCTTACCGTTTTCGCAATGTGCTCGTCTTCGACAGCATCAGGAGTTGCCTCACGTTCGTATCATGGATATTGCCTATCATGAACCGGCATGGCTATGTGCTCCTCGTTGCCGGTATCACTGATCGAATTTTCGTGATGAGGCGGATTTCCTTGTGCCTCAACGTTGTGAGCGATGTTGACATCGTTATCCCCCATCTTTTACGATTTTTTGCTAAGACACAAAGAATCAAACAAATTAGTAATAGATGCAAGGATCAACTCAATGACGCAATTGTCTAAGCCCCATGGCGGGCGCCAAACTATTTACCCTTAAAATGATACAGTTGAATTTATAATGTGGTTTATAGACAAGCGCATCGATTTGATCCCAAAATGATAAATAAATTAAATAAAATGCAAGACTTAGCGTAGAAATCCAGATAACACAGCAAACAACTTGGTTCCGGGAGCAGAGCCTCCGAAGATAGCGATAAGAATATCAATAGACTGAAAATAAAGTATTATTGAACTTAGAACAATGTATAGCATTAGTGTCTGAAATTTCATGTCCAAGAATGGTTGTTGAAGTTACTATTTATAGCTACATCTAGGGAACAAGATCCTAGGATCAAGCCTCTCTTAAATGATAGTTATGGGGACCATTGAAGAATGTATAAAGGCAGGATATAAATGTCAAAATTTTCTGTAACGGATTGTGTATTTAAACTAAGAAATATTCTTCATTGAATATCATCGGGTGACAAATATCCGTTTGTCCTCGTTAGCAATATTTTCTTTGGGGTCTGTCCGGTGCCAACTGAAGTTGTTGTCCCCGGTCTTGGTTTACACTTGCCTCCTTTTCAGTTCGTCTTCGATTTTATGTATCGTTCTATTATTCGAGTATTTAATATGAATCAAATTTATCCTATACAACAGTGTATTAGTTGGAAAATCACGTTTAATTATTCGGCATTTGAAAATGTATGATGATGCATCAGCCATGAGATTTTTATATAATTGCCAGTTAAGTCAGTTTATGTGCATTTGACTAATCGATTGAACAGTCGACGTCTAATCGACGAGCACAGACTGCCAAGATAATGTAGCCAAACAAATTTTGATGTTGATGAACTCATACTAAATGTATTCTGCTCCCACTTGTTTTTTTGGTTCCTTCTTTTTTCACAAAGTAGAGTGATAGAGGAAGGAAAAATTGTGATGGAAGTCAAACATTGCATCTCTAAAGTATAATGATCTGTTTCATTTTACAGGGGAAGTGTTTTATTTTAGGAAGAATATTTTGAGAATTAGAGAAGTTATTCGTGATAAAATAGTAGAATACGTGGCCAAATCAGAAATACTTATTAGTTGAAAAGCTGTAAGTTGATAATTAATCAATATATGACATTTGACTGATTTTGATTAATAATCACTTATTTGCAGTATGTATTGAATACTAAAAGTATAAGTAATTTATAAGCTTACCCAAATACCATATAAATTCTACCCGTTAGAGCTTGACTAATAAGTTAGAAATGGGCATTTGCATCAATACTCAATTTTTAGGTCATCTTTTAACTTATATCCGCTTTGCAAAAAAAAATTGCAAGCGTACCTACTTTTCTGGTTAACTTCAGATATACGGGCTTGAAGTAGCAAAAATTTATGTCTGAAGTTTGAATTTCAGAATGTTTTGCCTGAAGCGTAGCCTTATCAAAGCAAAACTTAAGATATTTTTGCAGAAGTTTGGCCTGACTTGCAAACGCAATCACGTAAACTTCAGTTCATAGTGCAATGGCAAAATTCAGTTCAATAAAACTACAACATGTTTTGGCTGAAATTTTTGTTTTATAATTGCTGAACTTCAGCATTCTAGAAGCTGGAGTTTTATTTTGTATTTGCTGGACTTCAGCATTCTAAGAGCTGAAGTTTCGTTTTGTATTTGCTGAACTTCAACATTCTAAGAGCTGAAATTTTTATTTATATTTGCTAAACTTCAGTATTCTTAGAGCTGAAGTTGTGTTCTGCCTTTCTTTGAAGTTAGATGGCTTTGAAATATAACTTAAGCCAAATTGTGCTGAAGTTTTAACTGATTTTTTTGATAATGTCCTGAAGTTATTTTTTCTATCTTTTATGTTTCAGTTCTGCATCCCTTTTCTATCGTTTTTCCTGCAGATGATATCATAAAGCAAGGGTAAGCTAATTCCAAGAGATCGCGAGAGCAACTATTGTGTATAATAAATTTCACATGCATGTGCCATTCTTGTGGCAAGTAACTTGGAAGAGAGGTCATGTAGTAGTTAGTTGTTGTTGTATGTTTAAGAAGGATGGATCAGGGAAAGGCACAAATCACACCTACTTTGACCAGTTGGTGGAGTTTTATTTATTCGTCCTTCAACATAGAATATGGTAGTTGATAAGATTTAATAAAAACTTTACATATCCAATCAATAATACTTATACAATGTCTCATGTGTTTGAGAGAGAAAAGAAGAGGAGTAAGAAAGAAGCGCATAAGTCAGGAGGAAGAAGATGAGGCGTCTGAAGTAGTCAAAATTAGGGTATATGTTAAAGAATTTTAAAATTATGGGTATAGGTTAAATGGGGGCGACCGAATAGGGCGCCCCGTGCAATTTTACGTAGAAAGATTCATTCTTGCTTGTTTAGTAAAGTCTCGCATTTTGATAGGAGTAGGTGCTTGTTAGGACAAGATACTTTTTATTCTTCATTCAAAACTTACTAGTGTGGGAACAGAGATTTCTGCCTTGTTATCAAAAGGAAGTTGGGTAAAATAAACCCTCTCCTTGGATGAGCACGTGTTATAGCCCGTTTGGCCAAGTTGCAAAATCAACTTATTCTGAGGTGTGCTTTTTCTCAAAAGTACTTCTGGTGAAAAGCAATTTGTGTTTTGCTAATTAATTTGAAAAGTACTTCTGAGCAGCAATTAGTGTTCGACCAAACTTTAAAAACTGCTTCTAAAGGTATTTTTTCTCAAAAGTACTTTTCAAAAAAGTGCTTTTGGAGAGAAGCTACTTTTTTTTGCTTCTCCAAAACTGCCTCTGCTTCTCCTCAAAAGCAATTATTTTTCTTTCAAAAGCTTGCCAAACATCTTAATTTTAGAAGAAAAAAAAATTTGACAAAAAAAAAAGAAAAAAAACTTTTACCTCAAAAGAAGCTTGATCAAATTGACTATTTATCAAGTAAAACCCAGTTAAGCTGCTTCATGCGCCGATCGAAAATAAATCATTAAGGCCATACCGACGACTGAATTTGAACTAGAAAGGTCAATCTCTATTCTACAATACCAAAAAAGGGGCCGAATTTGACAACTTGTTGGTGGGAAATTAGAAGTAGAAATTCGCCATTATTAAGAACCAAACCAAACGAGAGAAAAACACTAATTCTGCATTATTTTTGCATATTCTTTATCGAAATTTCGGCTTTAAAAAAGATACAAATATTTGCTTTACATAAAATGAGACGGTATAAAACACCTCGTTTAAACTGCCACGTAGTAGCCAATAGGGCATTTAGTGTTTATACGTGGCACTTGTTTGTAAAGCAACAAAGAAATGAGACAAAATCAGTGGGCTTGAGAGTTGGGGGAAAATGTAGGTACATTGACAAGAGCCAAGAAGGTCTCAATATTGGAAATAGCGAAAGGGTATCTCCTAGAAATGGAGGTAAACTTCAGTAGACCCATATGTTTATACACGTCGCAAGCCCATTTGTACCACACGTTTCGTCATTTGTTTTGACCGGCAAAATCAAGCGTCTATCGAAATTAACCTCCTGATTAAGGTAAGGTAAATTTGCATATATACTATTCTATCCAACATCACTTATTAGTTTACATTGAATATATTATTATTATTATTGTTGTTTTTGTTGTTGTTTTGACTGAAAAAATAAAGTACTCCATAAAAGAGAAGAATCAACGTCGTATCTACAACGAGATTTGAGCAAACCCGAAGTCAGGATTTGAAGTTTATAGATTTTGAAGTTACCGAATTCATAGATCATTTTAGTTATGGTATTTGCAAATAAATATTTGTACATATTTAATAAATTTTCTAACACTAGTATATAATCTAAGCAAAACCTAATGGTTTTGTCCGAACTCGTATGTGAGACCGAAGATTTGTAAAAGCTACTTACCATCTTTAACAAAATATTTGCTTGCTTACGTTTTTTGACGATTTTCCTCGTTACTACTCTAGTAATTTCCTCGTATTCAAATTTTTGCACAATTTATGTGCCCTTAAAACGGATAATAATTAAATTTGTACGCGATTTTAAGGATATGTGGATTGATTCAACATAAGTAATCAAGAATGTTAGACAAACGAATTAAAGATAAAACAAATAACCAAATCAGTTGTGATGTTGAGTCCGGGTTCGGATTTAAGTTTAACAGTAGTCGTGCCCTCGACCGTACCCTCGATTTGAAGACAAATGTGTATGGAGAATTATGTTAAAATAAAAACCTTTCAATAGCTTGAAATCAGATAACTAATTTGTATTGACTTGATATGCGTGTTACAATATGTCTATTGAATAAGAAACTTTCTCTTTATATAGTAGGGGAATTTTAACCCTAATACAATTCTTAAAAAAGGTAAGAATCCTCCTTTTACATCAATCACTGATACTCTACCGACATCAGACGAGATCCGTGCCGTGATATCTTGTTGGGCGCAGATATCACGGCCCTCCATTAGTCGTGTGCGACTGTTTGTAGTGCTTTTTGAGGTCTTGGAGCTTGTTTTGAGTCAGGGGGTGTTGTCTTGTCAGGACCGGTGGCGAGTACCTTGTTCCAGCCTCGATTCAAATAGTTCTCAGATTCGGTCTCTATCTCATACATTCATACTTCTTACTTCGTTTGACTCGCCAAGAACTCGGGGTGTGTGTTGACCCCGAGTTTACCTATATACAGATAGTCCCCTCGTTTCTCAGAGAGTACGTTCGCCGAAACAATGGGAAACGATAGATGAGCCTCGGTTCCTTCCTTCGTACGTTACAGCTGAGATGGCGAATAAGCCGAAACATCCCATTAGTCGCGTCGTTCTGACTTCGGACACATGTCAATCATCCATTTGTCGCCTCCAAATGTGAAACGTCACGTATTGATTACATTTTTTCCCATAAAAGCTTCGACCTGTTGTACTTCTTCCATTTTTCGATCCTAGCTTTTATCTTCGAACTCTCTAGTGGCTATCAACTCTTTCAAATCTTCGTCCCTTTACCTTTGATCTTCAAATATTCATAATTGCTCTTAGGTTTCTACCGAAATCTTCATCCTACCTTCAAACCTTAACCCTTTTTCTTCAAACCTTCATATCTTTCCTTTAAACCTTCATACTTTTTCCTTCAAACCTTCATATCTTTCCTTCAAACCTTCATACCTTTCCTTCAAATATTCTTATTTTCCATATCACGATGGCTAAGACTTCTAAGTCAGTTCCTCAACACGCTGCCTTTCATCTTACCACCCGGTCACAAGAACTGAGGAGGCCATTCCCGAGGTGGTTGCTCTCGAGATGGCTGCTCCCGAAGTGGCTACTACCGAAGCGTCCCCAGAGCCCCCCATGAAAAGCTTTATTCCTGGGGGTTGTTCAATCGCAAACGACTTCAAAGTCGAGAAGGCCTCATCCAAACAAGACCGAGGTGAAGGGGCATTGAATATATATATATATATATATATATATATAGTACCGAAGATACCCTTCCCATAGTCTGAGAGAACAGTAAAATGGGGAGGTAAGGACGTGGTAATCCCCGGGCCTGAGGACGATATTACTACTCATGTGGAGGGATATTTAAGTGTTTACACTTACCCCTTCATGCTGGGCCCGATAGACCTAGTAGTTTTGGCCTTTTGCAAGAGATACGAGGTGTGCCTTGGGCAAATCCACCCGTTTTGGAGGATCGTGATCCTCTTACGTTATTTTGTGAACAACGCCGAATCTCCTCGGTTCACCCAGGACCACCTACTCCATCAATACAGTCTTCGAATTTTCTGAAGGAGACTAACCAAGCTTACTCACCGGGCCAGCAAGGCTCCCTTTTCGAGCATTGATGAGGATCGAAACCGAGGCTGGCAGGGGCGCTTTGTGAAAACTGAAGATTTGATCCCTTCCGAGTTCCTGCCATTTAGCAAGAAGTGGAATGCATCTCGTAAGTCTATCCTTTCCTTAAGTACCAAGTTCTTTGTTTCCTTTCTCACCATCAATATTTGTGGTCGTGCAGTTGTTTCTCGGGTTTCCAATGCGGTCCCCCGGCTCAAGGAGTGGATAGAAGGCATCTGTAAGTAGATATCATACTTCGAGCACTCGTAGCGCAAGCTTTCGAAGGACTGATGGGAGGCCCGTTCTCATGGTAAGGCTGTTCTCAAAATAGTCACTATTACGACCTAAATTTACGTAACGCTGACCTTTTCTTTTTCTACGAAGGTTTTCCTAAGAGCACCGAACTTAGGCCGCTGGAAGGGGATGAGGGCGCACCCTTACCTGTTGATCCTTCCGTTATGGGACAACCCGGAGCTGCCGTGGGAGAGAAGAAGAAGATGAAAATAAAGTCTTCGGTATCCTCGGGTCCCGAGGTGAAGCCAAAAAAGAGGGCGGCTTTCCGATCTCGTAAGCCCAAGAAGACGACATATTTTTCGCTCACAGATTGACCCCTTCCTGGGAGCAGGTGAAAATCGAGGAAAAGAGCTATGAGGCCTATCTTCTTTCGACTCGAGAGACAGAGATGGAGACGGGGGCTGAGACCTCCTGACAAGTCTCTTCTGTTTCGAAGAAGACCGGTATGATAGACATTATCGAGACGCCCTACTACACCGAGTCCATGCTTGAAGAGGCCTAAGTAGGAAAGAAAAAGTTAATTGAAGGAGTTCACAGCGCGGACGATCCTCTCCGGTGTGATAGAAATCATTGAGGTTGTTTTTATTGGGCCTAATAAAGTTTGGAATATATATATATATATATATATATATATATATATATATATATATATATATATATATATATATATATATATATATATATGAAATTTTCCCTTTCTGGCAATATCGTACCTTGGATTTCACCATCTTTTCATAATTTTTATTAATGTAATGTTTCTAATGCCTTAGCATAGAATCTGAATGTTGTTATAGGGCATTTATTTTTCAGATGTCCAAACAGGGTCTGACCTCGATACAACTTTGTTTGCTCGAGGCTCTAAAAACTCAGTATCACCGGAGGTTTTTTCAAGATGCTTAAGCAATTTTTTAGATAGTGTTTTTGCCGAGGGTAACCTATTAGTATGTTTCGAGTTCTTATAAAGGCCTTACTTTCTGATTACGATCTTCGGACGCATCCCAACCGTTTTTAGGGTGGCCTTGTCTGATCTTTCTTCAAACGGTAGTCCCCGAATAAGGGTATCCCTTGGGCTTGATAGTCCCCGAGTAGGGCTAGCCCGTGGGCTCTTAGGATCCTGAATTTAAGAGGCAAGAAAATGCGTAAATAGCAATGCAAAACTTTCTTTCATTTCTAAGTGTGTAAAGTACATGATCGAAAGCGCAAGAAAAACTTGTATCATGGCTTGAGGGGACTATGCGAGCACGGTTCATACAATAGTTTAGCCCTTACAATGAATCTTAACCACCAAGCCTTAGCTTCTAGTATACAAAGTTTTTCTTCTTTCCTTGCTAAAAGACCTTGATCCCTAGTCTGAGGGTAATGGCCCCCAGTATTCGAGGTCGAGCTTGAGAGGGCTCAGATATTGTTGACATGAAGTGAACGATCATTGACTTCGGTGTGAGACCGGCCTTCGAATCTAAGTTAGAACATTCGAAAAACCCATTTTGGGACAAAACTGGTTCAAGGGAAAAAGAGTGGAACGCGAGCTTTCAAACCTTATAGCCATATCCATCCTT
The DNA here is from genome assembly GCA_005239505.1 of Nicotiana paniculata. Classification (NCBI taxonomy): domain Eukaryota; kingdom Viridiplantae; phylum Streptophyta; class Magnoliopsida; order Solanales; family Solanaceae; genus Nicotiana; species Nicotiana paniculata. Next base: position 26,914 of record ML345614.1, on the reverse strand, counting down.
GATTGTTTCCTGCAAGTGTTATTCCGATTCATAACATGATTAAACAATATTTGATATCGTACCTTAGCAGTAGTACCGCTTTAAGTGTGACACGTTCCAGTTATTCGGTAGTTGCACACTGTTTCCTGCTTTGAGTTTATATGAGCCTTTGCCGGTAATTTTGATGACTCGATACGGTCCTTCCTAATTCGGTCCCAGATTTAGCTTGGGTTCCGGGTGTGTAATGTTACTTTCCTCAACACCAAGTCCCCGATCTTGAAATGTCGGAGGTTGGCTCTTCGGTTATAGTATCTTTCTATCTGCTATTTTTGGGCGGCCAAGCGAACTAAAGCTACCTCACACCTTTCATCCAATAGTTCTACCCTCATGACCAAAGCCTTGCTATTTGACTCTTCGGTCGCATATTGGAATCTGAGGCTCGACTTTCCTACCTCGACTGATATAAAGACTTCGTCCTCGAAGACCAACGAAAATTAAGTGGCCACGGTACTAAACTTCGAGGTTGTACGATATGCCGATAGGACTTCAGGCAACATTTCTTTCCATTTTCCTTTTGAACCGGTCAACCTCTTTTTTTGGGTTTTGAAGTATGGTCTTGTTTGTTGATTACTCCTGTCTGTTCCCACTAAGGTGGTAAGGTGTTGATAGTATCTTCTTAATCTTGTGATCTTCAAAAAATTTATTTTCCTTGCTACCGACTAATTGCTTCCCATTATCACACACGACTTCGGCCGGTATCCCAAATTGACATATTATATGGTCTCAGATGAAGTCGATGATTTTCTCTCAGACCTTTCGAATACTTGAGCCTCGACCTATTTGGAAAAATAAGCAGTCATGAATAGTATGAACTGAGCTTTATTGGGTGCCTATGGTAGAGGACCGACAATGTCCATTCCCCATTTCATAAATGGCCACGGGGACAGGATCGAGTGGAGTATCTCTCCCAGTTGATGGATCATCGGTGCATGTCTCCGGAAGTCATCGCATTTTCGTACGAAGTCCTTCGCATCCTTCTCCATTTCAGTCCAATAATATCCGGCTCTGATTAATTTTCGAACCAGCGATTCTACCCACAAATGGTTTTCGCAAGTGCCTTCGTGAACTTCTCTCAAGGCATACTCGGTATCTCCCGGCCCCAATCATCTGGATAACGGGCCATCGAACATTTTCCTGAACAATGTCCCTTCGACCAAGCTGAATCTGGTAGCCTTGGTACGCAGGGCTCTCGATTCTTTGGAATCCGAGGGAAATTTCCCAGTTTTTAAGTAGTCTATGTACATGTTCCTCCAATACCAGGTTAAACTCGTTGAGTTTACTTTGGCGTGGCCTTATCCTATCACCAACTTCATGAGCTATACGACTGTTTCCCAACTGAATTCATCGTCATCAACCGATGACCCCAAGTTAGCCAGAGCATCAGCCTCGCTGTTTTGATCTCGGTGCTTGTGTTGTAGGGCCCATTCCTTGAATTGATGCAACATTACTTGTAACTTGTCTAAATACCTTTGCATTCGTTCCTCTTTCACTTCGAACATCCCATTGACTTGATTTACCACGAGGAGGGAATCACACTTAACTTCGACCAACTTGGCCCCAAGGCTTTTATCCACCTCGACCTCATTGTTAGTCAATTGCAAAATTCTAATAGACTTCCTAACTACATTTCCCGTAGGAGGTTTTAGAACAATGTCGAGCCCGTATCCCTTTTCACTCGAGGCATCATCCGTAAAAAGGGTCCACATTCCCGAGGTAGTCCCCGAGGCTAACAATAATTCTCTTTTGACTTCAGACACTAACGCCGGCGTAATTTCGGCCACGAAGTCAGTCAAAATTTGAGATTTTATGGCGGTTCGGGGTCGATACCCAATATCGTACCCACTGATTTCGATAACCCATTTGGTCAACCGGCCCGAGATCTCAGGCTTGTGCATGATTTTCCTCAGTGGGTAAGAGGTTACGATACATATGGGGTGACACTGAAAGTACGATTTTAATTTTCTGGAGGCGCTTTGCAAAGAGAGCGCCAATTTTTCCAGCTGAGGATACCTTGTTTCGGCCTCACCCAGAGTTCTACTGACATAGTAAATAGGGAATTGTGTACCTTCCTATTCCCAGACAAATACTCCACTTACCGCCACCTCGGAAACTGCCAAGCAAAGGTACAACTGTTCATCCGCCTTCAGAGTGTGGAGCAGGGGGGACTTGAGAGGTACCATTTGAGTTCTTCCAAAGCTTGTTGGAATTCAGGGGTCTAGGAAAAGTTATTCTTCTTCTTCAACAGTGAGAAGAACCGATGGTGTTTGTCGAAGGACCACGATATGAATCGACCCAGCACGGCTATACGCCCGGTCAGGATCTGAATAGCCTTGATGTTGTCCACCACAATGATTTCCTCTATGGATTTGATTTTGATAATATTGATCTCTATCCCTCGATTAGATACCATGAACTCGAGGAATTTTTCGGATCCGACCCTGAATGTGCACTTTTCTAGGTTCAGCTTCATATGTATCTCTTCAATATGTCGCAGGTTTCCTGTAAATATTTCAAATGGTCCTCTGCTTGCAGGGACTTGACTAAAATGTCATCAATATAAACTTCCATTGATTTTCCAATCTATTCTTCGAACATCCAGTTTATTATGCGTTGACGGGTGGATCCGACGTTCTTTAATCCGAATGGCATTACTTTATAACAATAGGTACCAGATTTAGCGATAAGGAAGTTTTTTTGTTGATCACCCGGGTCCATCTGAATTTGGTTGTACCCGGAATAGGCATCCAGAAAACTGAGTATCTCGTGTCCGGCTGTTGCGTCGATCATCCGATCAGATCTTTATAATTTACACACATTCTTAGTTTATTTCCTTTCTTAGGTACTACCACTACATTGGCTAACCAGTTCGAGTACTTAAAATACCGAATGGATCCTATTTTAAGGAGTTTAAATACCTCGTCCTTGATGAATGTGTGCTTTACCTCAGACTTCGGTCTTCTTTTCTGCTTAATCAGATGGAACTTTGGGTCCAAACTCAGATTATGAGTGGTTACCTCTGGCACGATCCCTGTCATGTCAAGATGGGACCAAGCGAAACAATCTATGTTAGCTATAAGAAATTCAATGAGTTTTTTTCTAAGCTTGGGAGTTAACCCCGTGCCCAGGTATACCTTCCGATCGGGTAAGTGTTCGATCAATATGACTTGCTCTAGCTCCTCGACTATCAATTTGGTGGCATCGGAATCATCGAGACCAATGAATGACCTACGAACTCCGTAATCATCCTTCTCGCCTACTCCTCGCTCTTTTTGTTCGGTCTGGGACGGTATCGGTGATTGCTATTTAATTCTTCCTTACTGTTCGGCTACATATTCTTTGATGTCGAGATCATGGGCACTGTGATCACTTCGTCGACCAAGAGCACTTGTTTTATAGGCGGCTGCTCTCCGTCGACCGTCTTGATTCCTCCCGGCGTAGGGAACTTTAGTGCCTAGTGTAATGTTGAGTGTACTTCCCTCATGTTGTGAACCCATGGTCTTCCAAATAATACGTTATACCTCACATCCCCTTCGATCACGTAGAATTTTGTATCTTGAATCGTCTCGGCGATATTCACTGGAAGGGTTATTTCTCCTTTAGTAGTTTCGCATGCCATGTTAAATACGTTCAACATCTGGACCGGCGACACTATTTGATCTTGTAACCCAACTGCTCTACGACCCTCAATCTGATGATGTTGGCTGAGCTGCTTGGATCAATTAACACAAGTTTAAATTGAGATTTGTTGACAAGTACATATATCACCCGTACATCATTATGAGGCTGTACGATGCCCTCGACGTCTTTGTCACTGAACGAAATGGTTCCCTCCAAGATGTAATCTCTGGTGCGTTTTTCCCTCGTGATGGATACTTTAGTGCACTTTATCATCGGTCCATAGGGGACATTGACCCCTCCAATGATCATGTTGATGACATACTGAGGTTCTTCTTATTCTATCTATTTGTTGGAGTCCCTGCTTTTGAAGTGGTTTTTGGCTCGATCACTCAGAAACTCTCGGAGGTTGCCATTATTAAACAACCGAGCAACTTCTTCTCGCAATTGTTGGCAGTCCTCGGTCCTGTGTCCATGAGTACCATGATACTTACATATCAGGTTAGGACTCTCTGGGTAGGATCAGACTTCAATGGTCGAGGCCTATTGGTTTCCTTGATGCGCCCAATGGCCGATACGATGCTAGATGCATCAATATTGAAATTATACTCTGATAATCTTGGCGTTTCCCTTCGCCCCAACGTCATGTCAAAACCATTCTTGCTCATCAGACCTTGGCTATTGGTCCCACGGTCGCTTCTCTTCTCGTTCCTCGTAGGGTTATGCCCGAGGCCATTTCAACTCTGATCTGCATTATATGGTTGATATCGATCTCGAACTGGCCTTGATTCATGATCGACGACTCTCTTATACCTGTCGTCAGTTCTGATGGGATAAACGAACCCAGAAAGGGCTCCGAGTTAGTCGTCCTTGCCTCTGATTTTTGACCGGTACCTGTTGTGGACGTCGGCCAAGTTAGCGTCGGGTACTCTACAAAAAAAAATTCAGTTGCTGCAGAGCCAAGGAGCTTTCAGGGGTTAAATCCTTGAGTGAATGGCTGAACGCCCAAATCATCCGCAACTGGAGGCAAGTCCATTTGTTCCATTTGAAACCTTGACACGAACTCCTTGAGCATCTCGTTGTCCCTTCGCTTAACCTTGAAAAGGTCTGATTTTCTGGTCTCTACCTTGATGTTTCCTGGCATGAGCCATTACAAAAGCATCCACGAGCATAGTGAACTAATAAATTGAATTTGGGGGAAAGTTCTGGTAACATATCATTGCTCCTTTGACAGAGTTTCCTCGAACTTCTTTAATAACACTGACTCGATATTTTTGTCTTCCAAGTCATTACCTTTGATGGCCCATGAGTATGAGGTTACATGTTCATTCGGATCCGTGGTTCCATTGTATTTTGGAATATTGGGCATACGAAATCTCTTCGAGATTGCCTTTAGTGCTGCAGTCGGAGGAAAAGGCTTTTCGATAAATTTCATGGAGTCTGAGCCTTTCAATATCGGGGACGCTCTTGGGATTTGATCGAACCCGGAATTATATGTCTCCACCTTCTTGTTGCTTGCCTCAATTTTCTTTTCAGATGATTCCATCTGTTTTGTTAATGCTTCAAGCATTTTCGTTTCTTCGGGGCTAGCATCGGGCTCAGTTTCACCCAGCCTTTCGGTGATCTGCTCATTTCTTTGGGTGTTTTCCTAGGATGGTTCGAGCTCAATTCTGATGAGGGCGCGACTTTGATTTTGCAGCTACGCTATCATCACCTAATGATCCTGAAATATTCCAAAAATCAATCGTAGATTGACCCCGTCGTCTTCGCCTTTAGGCGCTCCTCGAGCCGTTAGTCGGGCTCCTCCACGAACGCTGTTCTCGGGATCGGTAGGTAGGTTGGCGTCGATGGCCACCTTCCATCTAGCATCGACTGGGTCTTCAACTGGGACTCCGTTAGGATCAGCAGGGGGAACCTCATTGGTAGGCACCTCCTTGTTGTTTTCACCATGATGGACCGCCTCAGCCTCAACGTTCAAGTGAGTAGATTTAGAATTTGACATTTTTAAACTGACCTGACATTGAGACCTTAAAGAACAAGTGTAAAATATAGTGTCTTGTGGATATTTGTATCAAACCACCACTATTATCCTTAGCCCCACGGTAGGCGCCAAACTATTTACCCTTAAATCGGATAACAATTAAATTTGTATGCGGTTTTAAGGATATGTGAATTGATTCAACACAAGTAATCAAGAATTTTAGATAAATGAACTAAAGATAAAATAAATAACCCAACCAGTTATGTCATTGAGTCGGGGCTCAGATTTAAGCTTAACAATAGTTTTTCCCTCGACCAGCCCCTCGATTCGAAGACAAATATGTATGGGGAACTATGATTAAAATAAGAACTTTTCAATAGCTAGAAAGTAGAGAAAGAAATTTGTATTGCCTTGACATACGTGTTACAATGTGTCTCTTGAATAAGAACTTTCCCTTTATACAATAGGAGATATTTACCCCTAGTACAATTTTTAAAAAGGTAAAAATCCTCCTTGTACATTAATCACTGATATGCTACCGACATCGGTCTAGATCGGTGTCGTGATATCCGATTGGGCGCGGATATCACGACCCTCCGTTAGTCGTGTGCAACCGTTTGTAGTGCTTTCCGAGGTCTTGGAGATCATTCCGTGTTCGGGGGGTGTTGTCTTCTCGGGCTCGATGGCGAGCACTCCTTTCCAGCCTCCATTCAAAGAGTCTCAGATTCGGTCTCTATCTCATACATTCATACTTCTTACTTCGTTTGACTCACCGAGAACTCGGAATGTGTGTTGACCCCGAGTTTAGCGGTATAATAATTATTTGTTTGGTGGCATATTTATGATTACTCAGGGATCTTATCGTTTGGTGATGCAACTTATAAAACTTCAATTTTTTTATCCTAATATTATCTCATTAACAAACCATTTGCATAACAAAGAATAGCTAATTACTCTCTATTAATGTAGCAGTGTTGTGCATGATGTTTAAAAAAAATTACTTTTGAAACTTATGGTCTTAAATATATCATGATATTTTTGTGATTATAAAACATATATCACTAATAATGATAACATGTAAAATTAAATTAGTTTCAATATAATATAACTCCTTTTGGAATAAACAACAAAAAAATGTCACACAATTAAAATGAAATAGAGAAAGTATCAAATATTAGCACCGAAGTTAAACTGGTTAGAGTTGTCACATGTCAATCCATCAATGATATTGCGTAAAATTGATATCGTTATGATGAACTTAATATTGAGGGTTTTATTTGGTTATATTTCGGGTGGTTATTAGATTTTTTATGATTAATTTGGTGTTAATTTTATTAGAAATTCACATTTGTGTTTTATTGATGTCCAGGCAAGTTTTAAGTAGATGTGAGAAGAAAAATGTGAAAAGGTCCAAGAATATACAAAAGATAGCAAAGAAGAGTTTTTGGTAATTGAATACGATGTTTTAGAAGTTAAATGGTGATAAGGAATGAAGATTCAAGCAATAGATAGTAAGATTTAGAGGTTGGAGCTAAAGTTTCTCTCTAGAAACACATGATCCAACTTCTTAGTGCAAACGAATCGTCGTTTCGACTCTCCTACACAAAGTAATGGTATTTTTACTGGACACTGCCATAGATGCGCGCCCACGTGCGCGCCCAAGCTTTCAGGTGCGCTACAACACATGTTTACCTGCGGAAAACTTAATACAAACCTATTTTTGTAATTTTTGGGCATTCTCCTTGACCTATGTAAGGCCTAAGCTCGTCCCAAACTAGGTATCTTGGATTTTGGAGCAACTTTTTGAGAGAAGAAGGCAAGGAAACAACATAAACATTGAATACTTCATCCGAATTATTCAATACGAAAGTTTGTATGAATTCGTGGGTTGTAATATTTTCTTGTTCTCTTTATACTCTTGTGATGAACAATTTCTCCACTATTGAGTAGTCTTTATTAAGGTTATTGACAGATATTGTGACTTGATTATTATTCGAGGGTTTGATTTCTGTTAGTTGCTTGAATTTGTTGAACGAGTGTTTAATTGAATTGCAAGGTTGTTTGTGATTTTACTTTAATCAGAAGAGAAGTGTTGTTGCAATTATCATTGCGTTATCTTGTTTGGGTTAATATCACGCCTCTCATAGGTAATCGAAAGAGCTTGTAGAGTTATCAATTGACTAAGTTTAGAGGAATAGTCGAGAGACGTTCTCCGTAAGACTATTCATTCAACGTATTCTTGCATATGTTCATAGCACTTGTTATTAGGTTATTTAACGGAACTCTCCTTGATTCGGAAGAAGAATTTGAATTCTTAAGATAATTTAATCATCTATTGAAATCGAAAGAGTCAATAGAACTAAATAGTGAACTTAGAACACAGTTATATCCGAATAATAGTTGAGCACATATCTTGTCAAAGCCCTTATTTCTCTCATTAATATTTAATTGTCGTTTCCTAGCTACCTAATTTTCAATTATCAGTCATAATTGATAATCTTAGTTTTACTCTTAGTTCGTTAATAATTCAAAATCAAAGGTTTATTTTCTTGAATAGTGATAAGCTGAAGATTTATTTGAATATTATTTAAACCAATCCATGTGGAGACGATTTAAGAACTATACTATCTTTGACTAGCGAGCCTAAGTTTTATACACCGATTTTGCACTTGTCAGGTTGCTATTGGATCCTTCGGCTGCGTGGACATCAAAATCTTCACTTTCATTAGCAGGAGTTTAGCAATCGAGCATGGGCGGATCTATATATGGAATTGAGGATGGCACGCCTCCCGGTCGCTCGGATAAAATTTATATTTATACTAGTATTTTTCACTAAAATAATTACATAACCAACAAGTGGCAACCCAAGTCACAAAATAAGTGAAGGTGCCATGGTTGAACAGTTGAATTCCCACACGCAAGAATGTCCCTAGTTGTTCATCTTTTTCCTTTTTCCCCTTACTTTCTTTTTTTAATGCTCCTTTTGTTAATTTCTCTTATTATCTTTATATTTGTTATTCATTCTTTTCGTACAGTTCCAGTTTTATTATTTATTTATATTGCATATTTGCTTCCTTTGTCACTTCCTGGATCTTCAAAATTTATTTGATGTAATTTAATTATTTTCTTTTTTATCCATCTAATATTATTTTATTAATTACAGAAAAATTTTATAGTGGTACATCATACATAATATAATATTAATCAGCTACATGTAGATTGAATGGACATATCACATATTTATTTATGCATAAAAAATCTTTTAAATTGGATTGAATAAATTCAAAACGGATCGACCCGAACAAAATTAATCCAAAACGGATCGAATCGATTAAATGTATACCCTAATTCAATTTTCTTCACTAGCGGTCGGTTTGGATTAAAATAGTGGAACCCGCAGTCATCAAATCTTGGATCGCCTCTGCAACCGGGTATAGGTGTTGTCTATTCCATAAATGATATTTGTTTCAATCAAACTTCAGAAAGATGAGATCCACATGATTTTTTCCAAAATTTAATGTTTGCATTCTTTTGAGATTTTGAGTTGGAGCACTCCGAGAGTCGGCAGAATTTTGGGTACTGTAGGCGGATTACGGTAGAGAAGGTGGAAGGGGCGATGCGTAAGATGTGCAGGGGCAGAGTGGCGGGGCCACACGAAATCCAGGTGGAATTCTGGAAGAGCGCGGCGAGCAAGCATGGAGAGGCTCACTGGGCTGTTTAATGTTATTTTTAAGACGAAGAAGATGCCCGAAGAATGGAGGTGGAGTACGATGGTTCCGCTTCACAAGAACAAGGGTGATATACAAAATTGCAACAATTATAGGGGTATCAAGTTTTTGAGTCATACTATGAAGATTTGGGAGAAAGTGGTGGAGGACAGGGTGAGGAAGTGTGTGTCTATTTCCGAGAATCAGTTTGGATTCATGCCGAGGCGTTAGACTACGGAAGCGATTCATATGGTAGGGAGATTAGTGGAGCAGTACAGGGAGAGGAAGAAGGACTTGCATATGATGTTTATTTACCTTGAGAAAGCATACGATAAAGTCCCGAGGGAGGTCTTGTAGAGGTATTTGGAGGCTAGCGACGTTCCGGTAGCGTACATTAGGTCGATTAAGGATATGTATGATGATGTGAAGACTCGGGTGAGGACTGTGGGTGGTGACTCGGAGCATTTCCCTGTGGTTATGGGAATGCACCAGGGATCGGCTCTTAGCCTGTTTTTATTTGCCTTGGCGATGGATGTACTGTTGCGACACATCCAATGGGAGGTGCCTTGGTGCATGTTATTTGCCGATGATATAGTGTTGTTGACGAGACGTGAAACGACGTTAATGCGATGTTGGAGGTTTGGAGACAAACCTTGGAGTCTAAAGGTTTCAAATTGAGTAGAACCAAAACAGAATATCTAGAGTGCAAATTCAATGACGGGACCCATGAAGTAGACGTTAAGGTAAAGCTTGATGCTCAAGTTATCCCCAAGAGAGCGAGTTTTAAGTATCTCGGGTCTATTATCCAAGGTAACGGTGAGAGTGAAAAAGATGTCGCACATCGCATCGGAGCGGGATGGATGAAATGGAGGCTCGCTTCCGGTGTTTTATGTAATAAGAATGTGCCGCCAAGACTTAAGGGTACGTTTTATAGAGTTGTGGTTCGACTGACTATGCTGTATGGGCTGAGTATTGGCCAGTCAAGAGATGGATGTGTGGTGTACCAGGAGAGATAAGATTAAGAATAAAGTTATCCGGGACAGAGTGGGAATAGCCTCCGTGGAGGACAAGATGCGGGAGTCGAGGCTGAGATGGTTCGGACATGTTAAGAGAAGAAGCATTGATGCTCCTGTTAGAAGGTCTGAGAGATTGGCCATGGCAAGTTTGCGGAGAAGTCGAGGTAGGCCTAAGAAGTACTGGGGAGAGATGATTAGATAGGACATGACGCTACTTCAGCTCACTGAGGACATGACCCTTGATAAGGGGGTGTGGAGGTCGAGGATTAAGGTAGAGGTTAGTGAGTATTTTTTTATTTATTTTTTATTTTTTTAGTTGCTCACTGATAGTCTTAGTAGCACATCTTCATATTCTTATATTTTTCTTGTGTTATGTGGTTTTGTTCGTCTCATGTATTGTATTTCCTGTTGTTATTATTTGGTACTACTAATTCTTTATCTCTCGCTTTTTCTTTTTCTTCCTTCTTTCTTCCTTTCTTGCTTTCCTCTTCTTGTTCTTACCTTCCTGAGTCGAGGGTCTATTGGAAACAACCTCCCTACCTGCATTAGGTAGGGGTAAGGTCTGCGTACAGACTATCCTCCAAAGACCCCACTTGCTGGGAACATAATGGATTTGTTGTTGTTGTTGTAGCAGTATTCTTTTGAGATTATTTGGTGTTTGTTTGCTCAAGTGTGGCTGGACAATCGAAGCCATGAACGTATGCACGCATGTGTTTCCCTTATAGCTAGTTGGTACAATGTCGAAAATGGTGAAAGTAGACATATTGCAAGTCTTGGATTTTTCTTTTTTTTAGGACAGATTGCTTTACATTCACTCAAACAGAGTAACTCAAAGCAATGCTTGATTAGCTAATTCCTGATAACTAAATAACTAACTTAGCATGATTTAATGCAAAGAATTGCTCATTTTTGTCTTTAGCTAATAGAGTGGTAGTTTGCTTAGCGAACCGAAACAAAAATTTCGGTATTTGATATTTCGGTATCTAGTTTAAGTTATTTAAAAAAGAAATGATATTTAGGAAATAAATATCGAAATATTGATAGAGTACAGAAATATATATAACTGACACTATATTCAAATATTTAGATTCATAAATATAAATGGTGCTTAGCGAACCGAAACAAAAATTTTGATATTTGATATTTCGGTATCTAGTTTAAGTTATTTAAAAAAGAAATGACATTTAGGAAATAAATATCAAAATATTGATAGAGTACAGAAATACATATAACACACTATATTCAAATATTTAGATTCATAAATATAAATGGTCTAAAATTTCGCTTTCTTTATCTTTCGTGCCTTTTTAAACCTTTCTCGCCTTTTTTTTTTTTGGGTTGCCATACTTACCTTTTCCACCCTTTCTTATTACCTACCTTTCTGGCCTTTTCACCTTTAAGGTTTAGAAGAGATCACAAATTGACAATTTTAATTTAAAAACTTCATTGCTTGATGAATCCCATATAGAATATTGCAATGATGATAAATTAAATTAAAATTTTGAATTATCTTTAATTTTTTCCCTTAATATGAAAGATATATATGATCCAATTTGGATTGTTACCTCGAGTTCAGCGGTAAATTTTGTTTTTACATTATTTTTTAAATTCTTATATTTATTTCATCCAGTTCAAAAGTTCATACATGATCACATAAGCCTTTTCTCTAACTCACTCCGTAGAAAATTGCGAGTTACAGAAAATACTATTTTTGACTAAGTGGTTTGTTCAAGATTTGTTTTACTTTTTATAGACAAAAAAAATATTACAATTTTCTATCTATGCCGAAAAACAAAAGTTACAGAATCGAATGAAGCAAAAAACGAAAGTAGAAAAGTTGAACCGTATCAAATCTAATTAGATATGGTATTAATATAATATTTAAAAAATTGAATACCAATAATATCAAAGTAAAATATCAAATATCATACCGACAGATAAATACCCAAGTTACAATTAGTATTTTTGGCGATATATTTTCCCAAATGCTATTTTCATTTGTTGGAGGTAATGCTAATATGCTATACATTGCATATTTCTTTCTTCCATATCATGTGAATTGATGATTGATGTTTACCAGACTCATTACAAAAATAGGTAAAATTATAAGATTGTGAGGATATATATATATGATCTAGCTTTTAAGGGTTTGACTCTTAAAGTTTGTAATGTAATATTGATTGTACTTTTAAAATTATAAATTAAATTCTACACTTATTAAAATTTTAATTAACACGTCTTGTTATAACACACGTGTCTTCTTATTCTTGGGGACTTTCCTCTATACTTTGCTCCCACCCTTGTGCACCTTTTCGACCTCTTTATATATAACTCCATCTATTTCCCATCTCTTTCTCCATATCCACTACTTCACTGTTCCTTTTCCTTATAGTTTTCTCTCTTTCCTTTTTTTTATTTTCTTCCAAATTTATTTTCCAAAATGCAAGCCACCAATATTTTCCCTCTTCCTCAACGCTTTATTCACAAACCCCACATTTCTCCATGTGTTACATGCAAAATTCTCATTAACCCTTCAAAGCAAAAAACTACAACAACACCTCCTTTAAGACAAAAACCACTTTTGCCGGAGAAAAATATTTCCCCCCAATTAAACCCGGTTGAGTACAAGCCGCCTAAACTGAACCCTTTTCAGAAACTTGCTGCTTCTTTCTTGGACGAGGTGGAGAAATTGGTTTTGACGGAATGGGAAAAGAATCACAAGCTGAACCGGACTGTTGACCCGGAAATTCAGCTGCAAGGGAATTATGCACCGATTCAAGAATGTCCGGTTCAGCATGGACTTGAAGTCGTAGGGCAGATTCCATCAATTTTGTATGGTATTTACCTAAGAAACGGAGCTAACCCTTTATTCAAACCGATTAATGGTTATCACTTTTTTGACGGTGACGGCATGATTCATGCCGTTACGTTGGGTTCAGGGAATAAAGCTAGCTATTCTTGCCGGTTCATTCGCACAAACCGGTTGGCCCAAGAAGCAGAATTGGGGAAACCGGTTTTTCTTAAACCGATTGGTGATTTGCATGGCCATTTGGGTTTAGCTCGGGTAGCTCTATTCGTCGCCCGAGCTAGCTTAGGTTTAGTGGATGTTTCAAGAGGATTCGGTGTAGCTAACGCCGGTTTGGTTTATTTTAACGGCCGGCTTTTAGCCATGTCAGAAGATGATCTCCCGTACTGTGTGTCTATTACCAAAGATGGTGATCTTGAAACAAATGGCCGGTTCAATTTTAACGGACAAGTTAACGATCCGTTAATTGCACATCCTAAGGTGGACCCCGTAACAGGGGAGCTTTATACCTTAAGTTACACTGTGTTAAAAAAACCTTACCTCAAATTCTTCAAATTCGACGCGTGCGGTCGTAAGTCACGTGACATCTTCATTACCCTCCATAAGCCCACCATGATACATGACTTTGCCATCACGGAAAATCACGTGATCATCCCAGATTATCAGGTCGTATTCGAGTTATCCGGGATGATTCGGGGCGGATCGCCCATGGTATTCGACCCAAGTAAGATTTGTCGTTTCGGAGTGATGTCGAAAGACGATCACGATGAATCAAGAATCATGTGGGTCGAAGTTCCCGACTGCTTCTGCATGCATTTGTGGAATGCATGGGAAGAAGTTGATGAACATGGAGGTGTATCCGTTGTCATTATAGGTTCATGCATGAGTCCACCGGAGTCCATTTTTTCGGGAAGTGATGATCCATTAACAAGTGAATTATCTGAGATCCGATTAAACCTAAGAACAGGCAAATCAACCCGACGGGTCATAACATCAGGTATGAGTCTAGACGCGGGGCAAGTAAACAAGACTAGACTTGGTAGGAAAACCCGTTATGCATTCATGGCTATAGTTAATCCATGGCCAAAATGTAATGGCATAGCAAAAGTCAATTTGGTTACGGGAAATGTTACAAAATTCTTTTACGGAGATGAACGATTTGGTGGCGAACCTTATTTCGTGCCAAGTGAAGGAGAATTAGAAGAAAAGGAAGACGAAGGGTATCTCATGAGCTATGTGAGAGATGAGATGAGAGAAAAATCTGAATTAGTTATAATAAAAGCTTCAAATATGAAGCAAGTGGCTTCGGTAAAACTGCCACAAAGAGTGCCATATGGTTTTCATGGTACATTTGTTAGTTCACAGGAACTGTTCAAACAAATTTCATGCTAATATTATTCAAGTGCTATCGGTTTTTGGATTGCCGAAGCGCCAGTCGCGTAGGGCGACCGGGCCAGGCCGAGTCAGAAAGGCTTTGATGACTCAAGGTTCATATTAGGGAAAGGAGAGTGAGGGGAAGAGGGGGCATCCCTCGGCCCGATCATCCAATTCGCTCCAACAGANGAGGCGCATAGCTCACCTTTTTTCCTGCACCCAGGGAGCACGAAGATGTACAGGACGATCCGCCCACACTATTGGTGGAAAGGTATGAAGAGGGATGTCGCTGAGTATGTGGCTAAATGCTTAGTGTGCCAGCTGGTTAAGGCTGAGCACCAGAGACCAGCAGGACCCTTACAGCCAGTTCAGATACCACAGTGGAAGTGGGACGAGATGGGGTTGGATTAGAAATCCTTTGCTGAATAATTAACAATTGTGGAATCTTTCATTTTTCCTCCATGTTTATGGAGGGTTGTATGTATGTGATTCAAGGGGAAGAAAGAAGACTACGAGAAACGCTACATATATGGTCGTTATTATGAATATAACAAGTATTAGAACTCGCGCGTAGCGCGGTCAGTATTAAAGAATATTCATTATTTTAGATTACAACCTATATTTTTACAACCAGGTGATTTTCCTTTTTAACAAGTTTTCAAGTAATTAAACTTTCCTTAATTTAAAAGATTTAAAAATAATAGAATTAAAATAAATAAAACGAAAGCAGTTGAGTGCAATCATAACCATAGAAATAAACCCAAACCACAAGTCTATTAGTGTGTGATAAGACCTAGTGTCACAAGTGTATGGGCAACTAGTAGAATACACAAAAGAATACTAGTCTATTGTCTGAGATGAAATAGACAGAAAATACAAGAAAAAGAAAGACTCTGGCTGCAAAATGGGCTCAGAAGGGCAGCTCACCGCGAAGTCTCGGAAAAGGCCTAAGTCCCGTTTTTAAAATGATTCTGCCTAGGTTTGCCTTCATCGCGATCGCGGAAGAGGACTCACGATCGCGAAGGACAACGGCCAAGCCCAAAAAACATACCCATCGTGATTGTGACATGAGCATCACGAACGCGGAGGCTTGATTGGCCTACCCTACGCGAACGTGAGGGCTTCTTCGCGAATGCGAAGAATGATCAGCGGCCACCCATCTTAGCCTGCTCTACGCGAATGCGAACCAGGTCACGCGAATGCGAAGGCTAAAGGACCTAGGCCTCTGCGAATGCGGCCCTGCTCATGCGAGCGCGAAGGGAAAAAACCCTTAGCCCACAGTACCCCAAATCCTTCATTGCGAACACGAGGGTCCTTCTGCTGTTCGCATAGAAGGAAACCAGAACTGGAAATTTCTGGTTATACATACTTTGCTCCGGGTGGTGCGAAACACACCCGAGCCACTCGGACCCCGTCCAACTACATCAACAAGTCTATAAACATAATACGGACCTGCTCGAACTCTCGAAACGCGTAAAACAACAACAAAACCAAGAATCACACCCCAAAACCAAATTGAATCAAAATATGAACTTCAAGTTCTTCAATTTACTCTGAATGCGCCGAAATATACTTAGACTACTCAGAATGATACCAATTTTTGCGTGCAAGTCTTAAATCACCATACGAAACTATACCCGGTCTCGGAATCCCATTTGGACCTCGATATAACTAAAACCTACTCCAAACCAATTTTAAAGAACTTCAAAATCTTCAAAGAACCAACTTTCACTATTAGCGCCGAAACACTCCCGGGTTGTCCAAAACCCGATTTGAACATACGCTCAAGTCCAAAATCATCATACAAACCTATTGGAACCGTCAAATCCCTATTCTGAGGTTGTTTACTCAAAATGTTGACCGAAATCAAACTTAGCCTTTTAGCCAACCTTAAGGAACCAAGTGTTCCAATTTCAACCGAACCATTCCAAATCCCGAACTAACCATCCCCTCAAGTCATAAAATAGTAAAATCACATATGTGGATTTTTATGTAGGGGAACAGTGTTCTAAAAAGCAAAAAGACCAGTTAGGTCGTAACATTCTCCACCTATTAAACAAATGTTCGTCCTCGAATGGATCTAGAATCATACCTAGAGTGGTGAATAATGTGGATATATGCTCTGCATGTCCTCCTCGGACTCCCAAGTCACCTTCTCGACTGGTTGTCCCCTCCACTTAACCTTTACCGCGGAAATCCTCTTGAACCACAACTAGCAAACCTCCCTATCAATAATGGCAATTGACTCCTCCTCATAACTCATGCTCTCATCTAACTGAATCGTGCTGAAGTCTAACACATGTGACAAGTCGGCATGATACCTCCGGAGCATAGACATGTGGAACACCGGATGAACTCCCGATAGACTGGGAGGCAAAGCAAGCTCATAAGAAACCTCTCCAACTCGTCTCAACACCTCAAATAGGCCTATAAACCTTCTGCTCAACTTGCCCTTCTTCCCGAACCTCATAATCCCCTTCATCAACGTGAATTTCAAGAGAACCTTATCGCCTACCATAAATGATACATCACGCGCCTTCTAATCCGCATAACTCTTCTTTCTAGACTGAGCTGTGCGGAGTCGCTTCTGAATCAACTTTACCTTTTCCAAGGCATCCTTCACCAAATCAGTACCATATAACTTAGCCTCGCCGGGCTCAAACCAACCTATGGGAGAACGACATCGCGCCCATATAATGCCTCAAATGGAGCCATCTTGATGTTGGACTGATAACCGTTGTTGTAAGTAAACTAGCCAAGGGCAAGAATCAATCCTATTTCCCTCCAAAGTCAAGCACACATGCTTTGGCATGTCCTCCAAGATCTGAATTGTCCGCTCTGATTGCCTGTCGGTTGGTGGATAAAATGCTATGCTGAGCTATACACGGGTCCCCAAATCACTCTGAACTGCTCTCTAGAAATGCGAAGTAAACTGAGGGCCTCGATCTGATATGATGGAAACAGGCACACCATGCAATCGAACTATCTCCTGAATATAAATTTGGGCCAACCTCTCTGAAGTATACGTAGTCAAAACTGGGATGAAGTGTGCTGACTTGGTCAACCTGTCGATAATGACCCAAACTGCATCAAACTCCCCCAAGGTCCGCGGAAACCCAACTACAAATTCCATGGTAATGCGTACCCATTTCCACTTCGGTATAGTCATCTGCTAGAGTAGGCCACCTAGCCTCTAGTGCTCACACTTAACCTGCTGGAAATTTAGGCATATAGATACATACTCAACTATGTCTTTCTTTATCCGCCGCCACCAGTAATGATGCCTCAGGTCGCAATACATCTTCGTAGCACCTGGATGAATGGAATATTGAGAAATGTATGCCTCCTCTAGAATCCTCTCCCTCAAACCATCGACATTAGGAACACATAAACGGCCTTGGAGTCGCAGAACACCATCCTCACTGATAGTAACCTCCTTGGCACCACCATGTAGTACCGTCTCTATGAGGACCAACAAGTGCGGATCAAACTATCGAGCCCTTATCTTCTCCATAGTGAAGACTGGGCAATGATGCATGGAAGAGCTCGGCTGGGCTCTGAAATATCCAACCTCACAAGTCTGTTAGCCAAGGATTGAATGTCCAAATCTAGTGGCCTCTCCTCTGCTAAAATGAATGCCAAGCTACCCATACTCTCTTCCTTTCTGCTAAAAGCATCCGCAACTACATTCACCTTGCCCGGATGATAAATAATGGTGATATCATAATCCTTCAGTAACTCAAGCCATCTGCACTACCTCAAATTGATATCCCTTTGCTTGAACAAATGCTGCAAGCTGTGATGATCGGTGTAAACCTCAATGGACACCTCATAAAGATAATGCATCCAGATCTTAAGAGTATGAACAATCGCGGCTAATTCCAAATCGTGTACATGATAATTCTTCTCATGGGGCTTCAGCTAACGTGAAGCATATGCAATAACTCGCCCCTCCGACATCAATACAAAACCCAAACCAACGCATGTAGCATCGCAATACACAGTATGTATTCCCAAACCGGAAGGCAACACTAGAACTGGTGTTATAGACAAAGCTGTCTTGAGCTTCTGGAAGCTCGCCTCACAATCATCGGACCAACGGAACAGAGCACCCTTCTAGTCAATCTAGTCAAAAGTCCTGCAATAGATGATAGGACCTCCATAAACTGGCAATAATAACCTGCTAACCCCAAGAAGCTCCTAATCTCAGTCGGCGTAGTAGGACGAGGCCAACTTTGAACTGCCTCAATTTTCTTGGGATCCACCTTAATACCCTCGCCTGATACAACGTGCTCCAAGAATGCTGCAGAATCTAGCCAAAACTCACACTTGGAGAACTTAGCATATAGCTTCTGTTCCCGCAAGGTCTGAAGCACCACTCTCAAATGCCGCTCGTGCTCCTCCATGTTGCGCGGATAGATCAATATGTCATAAATGAAGACAATGAAGAACGAATAAATATAAGGCCTGAACACCCTGTTCATCAAGTCCATAAACGTTGTTGGGGCACTAGTCAAGCCGAAGGACATCACTAGAAACTCATAATGGCCATATCTAGTACAGATAGCAGTCTTCGGAACATCCGAGTCCCGAATCTTCAACTGATGGTAACCTATCTCAAGTCGATCTTAGAGAACACCCTAGCACCCTGAAACTGGTCAAACAAATCATCAATACATGGCAACGAGTACTTTTTCTTAATGGTTACTTTGTTCAATTGCAATAATCAATGTACATCTGAATAGTCCCATATTCCTTCTTCACAGATAACACTGGTGCACCCCAAGGTTATACACTCGGCCTGATGATCCCCTTTGCTAGAAACCATTCAAGATGTTCCTTCAACTCCTTCAACTCTTTCGGAGCCATACGGTACTGTGGGATAGATACAAGCTGGGTACCTGGTCAATGCAGAAATCGATATCACGATCCGGTGGCATGCCTGGAAGATCAGATGGAAACATATCAGAGAACTCCCGGAATACAAGAACTGAATCAATCACCGGAGACTCTGTGATAGTATCCCAAACATAGGCTAGATAAACCAAATAACCCTTCTCGACCATGTGTCGATCCTTCATAAAAGAGATGATCCGACTAGGTGTGCTGACGGACAAACCTTTCTACTCCAATCTAGGCAACTCTGGAATTGCCAAGGTAATAGTCTTGGCATTAAAATCAAGTATGTCGTGATAAGGAGATGACCATTCCATGCCCTAGATAACCTCGAAGTCGGTCATATCGAGCAACAGAATATCCGCTCTAGTATCATAACCACAAAACATGACCACATAGGACCGATAGATCCGATCCACAACAACAGAATTTCCCATAGGAGTGGACACATAAACAAGAGTGGGAACTCAAGGAACATCTAGGAAATTGGGAAATAGGTATGACGCATATGAATAGGTAGACCTTGGATCAAATAATACCAAAACATCCCTATCGTAGACAGAAATAGTACTTGTAATCACGGCATCTGAGCCTACTGCATCTGGTCTGGCCGCAAAATCATAAAACCTATCTGGAGTGCAGACTGGCTAGCCTCTGCCTGACTGACAGTAGTTGGCTGACCTCCATCTGCCTGGCCTCCACCTATCGGACGGCCCCTGCCCGCCTGCCCTCCGCCTTTGGGCGGCCGGACAACTGGTGCTGTAATCATGTGATGCTGGCTCTGCTGCACTGCCTTACCCCGAAGCCTGGGGCAGAACCTCCGCATATGACTGAAATCTCCGCACTCGAAACAACTTCTCGGTATGGTGATCTGCTGGCCTGAAGTCTGACACTGATGCCCTGAGTACCCACTGGAAGAACTCTGAATGGCTAGTGGGCGGTAAGAACTCTCTGGCATGGCACAAAAATAGGAACTGGAAGAATCCCGATGGCCTGAGTACCCACTGGAAGAACCCTGAATAGCTGGTGGGCGGTAAGAACTCTCTGGCATCGCACTGAAATAGGGTCACACTGGAGCACCCCGAGGAGGTGACAGTGCTGGATATGTGGGCCTGTTGGGCTGAATCCTCATGAACTGACCTCTACCCCCAGCCGGTGCACCTCTAAACTCTTTGGAATAACAAACCCATTTGTCCCTCTACATCTGATCTCTACCTATCTGATGGTAACCCTCAATCCTCCGAGCTATCTTCACTACTAGCTGAGAAAAAGTCCCTACTAAACCTTCCAGGCCATAGTTTCCTGAATACTTAAGTGCAACCCCGCAATAAACCTGCGCACTCTCTCCGCGTCAGTAGGAAGTATCATAAGTGCATGGCGAGACAACTCAAAGAACCTTGCCTCATAATTGGTCATTGACATCTGACCCTGCTGGAGCTGCTCAAAGTGAAACCGCAACTCTTCCCTCTGAGAGGATGGAATATACCTGTCCAAGATAAGATATGAAGAAAAGAGTAGTTTCCTAACGCCCTAGAGCCTCTCGGAGATAAGTACGAACGTCTCTGTACCGATCTGCAAGACTCTATTAGGCATGCCCATAACTCGTGAGACCTACGTGAACCTAGTGCTCTGATACCAAGTTGTCACGACTCAATTCTATTATAGGTCGTGATGGCGCCCAACACTGCCGCTAGGCAAACCAACAACGAACTAACCATGTGGTTTCCCTTTTTAATAAGTTTCCAAGTAATTAAACTTTCCTTAGTTTAAAATTTTAAGAAATAACATATTTAAAATAAATAAAACGAAAGCAGCTGAGTGCAATCATAACCATAAAAATAAACCCAAACTACAAGTCTACTAGTATGTGCCAAGACCTGGTATCATAAGTGTATGAGCA
Organism: Nicotiana paniculata; assembly: GCA_005239505.1. NCBI lineage: Eukaryota > Viridiplantae > Streptophyta > Magnoliopsida > Solanales > Solanaceae > Nicotiana > Nicotiana paniculata. The sequence goes on along the minus strand of ML345614.1, from coordinate 5,580 downwards.
ACTAATAGAATAAACAAAAGAATACTAGTCTACTGTCTGAGGTGAAATAGATGGAAAATACAAGAAAAAGAAAGAGTTCGACTATTGCAGAACGGGCTCAAAAGGGCAGCTCACCGCAAAGTCTCGGAATATCAGGGATGCGTGCCGGACTGATATCCAGATGCACCTGCCTCAGATCCTGCACATTTAGTGCAAAACTATAGCGTGAGTACATAAAGAACATGTACCAGTAAGTATCCAGTCTAACCTCGAAGAAGTGGTGGCGAGGGGTCAACTTTGACAGTTACTATTGGCGAGTAATAATATGTCAAAATTATAATTAAGCATGGATTACAGAATAATACTGAAACTCAATAACATGAAATATTAAACAATCCTTTCACAAATATTAAGTCCCAAATTTATTTTCATCATTTAACAATTTATATCTTAAGAAAATGAAACAATATCAATTATAAATGGTTCCAAAGATTTATCACACGCAATTTATGCCGAGTTCGTACGGTCCGATCAAACATCAAGAATATTTAAAATGTGCACTGCCGAGGGTCGAACGACATGAACCATAGATGCATCTATATGCGACGAAAAGAGAAAATACTTCATAACAGTCAATTCAAGATTTATCAAGAGGCAATTGATTAACGAAGCACCAATCTCAATAACAGTCAAGTGGCCCATCCAAGGATTTAAGTAAATGAAGTTTAACCTTCTACCATTCCTTTATCAAGTTCCAACATGATTTAAGCAATTAAGTTAACAAGTAGGATGCAAACTGCAAACATCACAGCTACAACACGATATGGTTCCTAGACTACCCGAACATAAGCATAATTAGTAGCTATGTACGGACTCTCGTCACCTCGTGCGTACATAGCCCCCACAAATAGATGCATATATTAATTAATTCACCTATGGGATTAATTTCCTCTTACAAGGTTAGAAAAGAGACTTACCTCGTCTCAAGTCTACTTTCCGGTCCAAGATTGTGCTCAAACCCTCAATTCGGTGCCAAATGACTCAAAAATAGTCAAATACTATATAAAATAATCAATACATGTTCAAAAGTTCATATCCTAACTATCAAAGTGATTTCCCAAGCCTATTTGAAGAATCCAAAATTCACTCCCAGGCTCACTTGCCCGGATTCCAGAAATTTTTGAAGAAAGTTGTTACCCATAACCTCATGAACTCAAATATATGATCTTCACTAAATTCCATAACAAATTTCGTGGTTAAATTCTATTTTTATCAAAAACCTAGGTTTTCCATCTAACCCATAAATTCCACAAATTTACATGATAAAATCTGTCCATAATCTATGTATTAAACTCACATTAGGTAGAAATTGCTTATTCTTAACAGCTAGGTTCAAATTCCCCTTTTTGAAGCTCCAAAATAGCCCAAGTGTGTGAAAAATGAGAGGAAAAAGACCTAAGTCCCGTTTTTAAAATGTTTCTGTCCAGGTCAGCCTTCTTCCCGATCGCGAAAGTAAACTGCCATGCCTAGGAAACTTACCCCTCGTGATCGCGGCAGGAGCATCGCAAACATGAAGGCTTGCTAGGCCTACCTTATGCGAACGCGAGGGCTTCTTCGCGAACGCGAAGAATGATTAACGGCCACCCAACTCAGCCTCCTCTATGCAAACGCGGTCCAGGTCACGTGAAGGCTAAAGGACCTAGGCCTCCGCGAATGTGGCCCTTCTCACGCGAACACGAAGGGAAAAATCCCTCAGCCCACAGTACCCAATATCCTTCATCGCGAACGTGAGGGTCCTTCCGCGTTCGTATAGAAGGAAACCAGAACTAGAAATTTCTGGTTTTTCATACTTTACTCCGGGTGGTCCTAAACACACCCGAGCCACTCGGGATCCCGTCCAACTAGACCAACAAGTCTATAAACGTAATACGGACCTTCCGAAACTCTCGAAATGCGTAAAACAACAACAAAATCAAGAATCACACCCCAAAACCAAATTGAATCAATATATGAACTTTAGGTTCTTCGATTTACTCTGAACGCGCCGAAACATACTTAGACTACTCGGAATGACACCAAATTTTGCGTGCAAGTCTTAAATCACCATACGGAACTATTCTCGGAATCCCATTTGGACCTCGATATGACTAAAACCACTCGGTACCACATATGGCCATCCGGCCCAAGGAAATCCATCTCGGAACATGCTCGATGCTGACTATGTAGTCACTCGGTATCGAGGAAGAAGGGTAATCCAACCCTGCGGAGAAATCCATATCCAGGTATCAACACTTCGGACAAATCCATGTCCAAGGAAATCCATCCCTAAATAATACTTCGGACAAATCAATGCCCAGGGAAATCTATCCCTCAATAATATCATCTGCACTCACTAGGGGTGTGTTACAGATTCTGGAGGGGCTTCTACAACCCAAGTGCTATCATAATCATTAACATATCCGCTGTGGCGTGCAGCCCGATCCCATAACCTCCACTCATCATCAGGATCTCAGCCTCACCTATTCATCACTCTCCAGTCTCACGCACACGGACTCACAATGCCATGAAACTAGTCCGAAGCAATAATATGATGTGCCAAACAGTAATATTTGAGACTGGCATGATATGATATGCATGATTTAGACTGAGTACATAATATCAATAAAGCTAATGAGATGACAACCAGAAACGACCACTTGGGTCCCAACAGTATCGGCGTGAAGCTCAAACATGATATCTAGCAAGATTCACAACACATTGCCTAATCATATAATAGAAACACGGATAACAACAAGAAAGAATCACTAATTGGTGCCATGGGATGAACCAGGCCACAATTCTCATGGTGCAGGCCCGCACGCCCGTCACTTGACATGTGCGTCACCTCAATACTAATCAAATAACATGTAGCTCGAGGTTTCGAACCCTCAGAACCATGTTTGGAAGCCTTACATACCTCAATTAAGCCAAACACTACTTCGCAATGCCCATGCCGCTCGACTCAGCCACAAATCGCTCCGAATCTAACCAAAATCATTATATCATCATTAATATATGCTAAAGGAACAAAGCCCACATGAAAATTATCAAATTAAATCACAAATCCCAAAATTGGCCAAACTCGACCCCCGGGCCCATGTCTCGGAATCCTACAGAAATCACAAAACTAGAAACATCTCTCACTCACGAGTCCATCCTTACCAAATTTACCAAAATCCGACCTCGTTTAACCCCTCTATTCCTCAAATTAAACTCTCCAATTCCAAGCCCTAGTTTCCCCATGTTTCATCCCTAATTTCTAGAATTTTCATGCTTAAACAACTGGAATTCATCATAGTTACGAGTATTAAGTCCAAATATCTTACCTCAACAAATTCCCCCTTGATTCCCTCTTCAAAACCCTCCAAAAGCTCCAAAAACCGAGTGAAAATTGTGATGAAATGCCCAAAATTTTCGAAGTACACAATTTATACTTTCTACCCAGCATTTCCACACCTGCGGTCCCAGGCACGCACCTGCGGTCTAATGGTCCACATCTACGGATCTCACTTACTCCCCCCATTCCGCACGTGCGATCATTTCTTCGCACATGCGGGCTCGCAAGTGCGATCACCCCTTCGCATCTGTGAGAAAAGCCCCAGGTTCCCAAATTCGCATATGTGAGGCTCTCGCGCACCTGCGACCTCCACACCTGCGCTCACCCTTTCGTAGGTGCAGAACACCAGAAACAGCAGCACCAGCTGCTAAACTAAGTCTCCAAACTTCCCGTTAGCCATATGAAATAATCCTGAGGCCGTCGAAACCTCAACCAATTACACCAATGGGTCACATATCCATATACAAACTTATTCGAACTCTCGGAACACCCAAAACAACATCAAACACTGAATTAACCCCGAATTCAAGCCTAAGGATCTAAACTTTCAAAATTCTCCAACGATGCCGAAACCAACCAAACCATGTTCGAATGAACTGAAATTTTGCACACACGTCACAAATGACACTACGAGACTACTCCAAATTTAGGAATTCCATTCCGACCCCGATATCTAATTTTCCACTACCGAGCGGAAATCGCCAAATTTTCAATTTAGCCAATTCAAGCCAAATTCTACCACGGACCTCCAAATTACATTCCGAACACATTCCTAAGTCTAAAATAACCTAACAGAGCTATCCGAACTATAAAATCCCCAATCCGAGATCGTTTTCTCATAAGTCAACTTCTGGTTGACTTTTCCAACTAAATATCCAAATTCAAAGACTAAGTGTCTCATTCCACTCCAAAATCACTCCGAACCCGAGCCAACCAACCCGACGCAAAATAATAAATCCGAAAAACATATAAAGAAGTATAAATTGGGGAACGAGGCTATAACTCTTGGAACGAATGGTCGGGTCATTACATCATCCTCCTCTTAAACAGACGTTCGTCCTCGAACGAGTCTACAAACATACCTGGAGTCTCAAATAGGTGTGGATATATGCTCCGCATATCCCGCTCGATCTTCCAGGTGGCCTCATATACCGACTTCCCTCTCCACTACACCTTAAATGAAGCTATATCCTTTGACCTCAACCTTCGAACCTGCCGATCCAAAATAGCCACTGGCTCCACATCATAGGTAATATCACCCTCCAACTGAACCATGCTGAAGTCCAAAACATGGGATGGGTCACCAACATACTTCCGAAGCATGGAAACATGAAATACCGGATGCACACTCGACATGCTGTGTCTTGATACCTAATTTTTTCCTATATTATTTCAAACATGCATATATCTTTTCTGTCACGACCCAAACCGATGGGCCGCGATGGGCACCCGGTACCTTACTCGACCGAGTACCAACGTAATGCATCATTCTTATTACATCATCATATACACGTGACATACAGGCCTAATAGGCCAACATAATTATTTATAAACTCAAAACATAGGACGACAAGGCCGTGAAATCTTCCACGTATACGACATATGTCTACAAGCCTCTAAGAGTACATAAATTTTATAAAGGTCGGAATAGAGTCCCGCCATACCAAACAATACCCGTCTAAATCATACTAACCAAACAAGCGACTCCGAAGCAAATGGAGCACACCAACATCTTCTGCTGAGCTGATAGCCTACTTGGAGGTCTCTCGACCTGTCTATCGGGACCTGCGCGCATGAAACACAGCGTCCCCAGGTAAAAAGGACGTCAGTACAAATAATATACCGAGTATGTAAGGCATATAAATAAGTACATAAGAGACAGGGAAGAAATATAGAGCACATGACTCAACCTGTAAGCCCTGAATAGCTTTGTAAATCATAAATTACTTTTAGCGTCATGCATATGCATATGAGTGTCATGTCGTGCATAGGTACATGTTTCATAATGTCATCAGCCTCTGAGGGCATCCCATCATATCATATCAGCCACTATGGGCAAATCGTCATCGTATACCAGCTGATCAGGTGGTGGTGCATATATAACGCCATAACCTTTTCCATATCCCATATACATACATATATATATGTATATATATACATACATACATATATATACATATACATATATATATATATATATATATATATATATATATATATATATA